>JAJIBD010008705.1:0-61694 GCA_021461705.1 Cryptotis parvus
GAATTTGATATGCCAAAAACAGTAACAACAATGGACCTCATTCCCAACAAATGGAGAAGTTACTGGTGCCCACTTGAGCATTTCGATAAACAACGGAAGACAAGTGATACAAGTGATTAATATAGTGTTAGATTAGGATTAGGGAGCATGAGAGTATAGGGTTAATAGTAGAAGTGATGGTTGGTAGAAGGGTTGGTTTAAGGTTAGTGCTAGAATCTGTGATAGGTTTTAAGAATACAGTTGGGATGAAATTCAGTTAAGGTTTTTATTAGGGTCTGGAATTGTAGATACAATTAGATAATAAACTTATAATGTGAGGTTTATAATCTCATTGATAAAGTGAGATTTATAGTTAGAGCTAAGATTGATTAATGTTTAATAATAGGATTAATATTGATCTTTGATCAGGGTTTTTAAATCAAAGTAGGTTTGGGTTAGGGTTATGTAACTATTAGGCTTAAGTTAGGAGTACTCTTAAGGTTATTAGGTATTTGTGTTAACTTTACGTTATAGTTAGAGTCAAAACTATAGTTATCAAAATAACCTAGTTTTGTTAGCAGTTATGCTTAGGTTTATGGTTATATACTTCATTTTGTCTTTTTTAATTTTGGAGGTTAGGGATTAAATTAGGATTCCATTAGCATCAGATTTAGGGTTATTTTATCTTTAATATTAGAATTGTGGTTAGGATTAGATGTTGTTACCTTTGATATTAGGTTAAATATTACATAAAGGTCTAGATTTTTTTGCTTAGGGTTGGAAGCTATGCTCTGTTTAGGATTAGGGGTTAATATTTATAATTCACATTAATTTTATTATTTTTTAAATTTTTTATTATATCACCATGAGACATACAATTACAAAGATGTTCATAATTGGTTCTTGGTAATACAGTATTACAGCACCCATCTCTCCACCAGTGCCCCATTCCCACCACCAATGTACCCACACATCCCCCTGCCCACCCCCAGGCTGCCTTGATAGCAGGTACGCCCATTTCCTCTCTTTCACTCTCTGTCCCTCTCTGTCTCTGCATCACTCTGCCTCTCCCTATTATTTTACGCATTGTGGCTAGCTCTGCTTATATTTAGAGTTTATCATTTAAGTTTCTTTTCACACTAATTTTAGAATTAGGTTTTTATGTTAGACTTTAATTTAATATGCATTTCAAATGCTAAACATTTTTATATAAATATTTAGTGTTTTTTTCATGTTATAGTTATAGTTAGAACATGATTAGTTTAGAATTAACAATAGGACAGGGATTAGGGTTTAAGTTTAGGATTAATATTAGGTTACAGTTGACTATTCTAAGCTTAGACTTAATCCTGGCTCTAGCTCTGGCTCTGTGCTCAAGGATCATTCCTGGTATATTCAAAGGGCAAATAGGGAGTTATGCTGGATTACTATGGGAGCTCTGGTATGCAATAACTTTGGACATCAATACCATAAACTTTAATACTATTGTAACCCTTTTATTATTTTTCATTATTATTAATTTTATTATACCACTGTGACATATACAACTACAAAAATGTTCATAATTGAGTCACAGTCATATATTGTTCGAGCACATGTCCCTTCTCCCTGTGCCCCATTACCACCACCAAGGTCCTCAAATTACTTCCCACCTCGCCCAGCCTTCCTTTATAGCAGGGAATTTTTTCTTTTTTTTTTTTTTTTTCTCTTTTTTATTTTATATTTTTTATTTTTTTTTTTTTTTTATTTTTTTATTATACCACCGTGAGACATACTATTACAAAGGTGTTCATAATTGGTTCTTGGTAGTACAGTATACCAGCACCCATCCCTCCACCAGAGCCCCATTTCCACTACCAATGTACCCCATCCCCCTCCGCCCCACCCCCAGGCTGCCTCAATAGCAGGTACCCCAGTATCCTCTCTTTCTCTCTCTGTCTCTCTCTCTGTCTCTGCATCTCTCTCCCTCTTCTTTTACATTGTGGCTAGCCCTGCAGATATTTAGAGTTTATCACTTAAGTCTATTTGTGTATATTCAATGGTGAGTTTTAATCTGCCATTACCATTTCCCACATTTAGTAAAACACTGGTATCTATTTATATCCTATTAATGAATGCAGTCATTCTATATCTGTCCTTTTCCTTCTGACTAATTACACTCAGCATGATAGTCTCCATGTCCATCCATTTGCAGGTAAATTTCAAAATTTCATCTTTTCTGACAGCCGCATAGTATTCCATAGTGTAGATGAACCACAGTTTCTTTAGCCAGTCCTCTGTTCTCGGGCATTTAGGTTGTTTCCAGATTCTAGCTATAGTGAATAGCACAGAGATGAATAAAGAAGCACAGATAGTGTTTATGTTATGTGTTTTTCGGTCTCTCGGGTATATTCCCAGGAGTGCTATTGCTGGATCAAATGGGAGCTCAATATCTAGTTTTCGGAGGAATGCCCATTATTGTTCTTCCAAAAGGGCTGGACCAGCCTGCACTCCCACCAACAGTGGATGAGAGTCCCTTTTTCCCCACATCCATGCCATCACCGGTTGTTCTTGCTGTTTTGGATGTGTGCCAGTCTCTGTGGTGTGAGATGGTACCTCATTATTGTTTTGATTTGCATCTTCCTGATGATTAAAGATGAAGAGCACTTTTTCATATGCCTTTTGGCCATTCGAATTTCTTCTTTTTTGGAAATTTCTGTTCATTTCTTCTCCCCATTTTTTGATGGGGTTGGCTGTTTTTCTTCGTGAAGTGCTACCAGTGCCTGATATATCCTGGATATTAACCCCTTGTCAGATGGGTATTGGGTAAATATCCTTTCCACTCTGTGGATTGTCTTTGTATCTTGGTCACCATTTCTTTTGAGGTGCAGAAGCTTTTCAATAATATATAATTTTATATAATCCCATTTGTTTATCTTTGCTTCCATTTGCTTGGTCAGTGGTGTGTCGTCTATAAAGATACTTTTCGTTTCAATGTTGTAGAGCGTTTCTCCCATGTTTTCTTCGATGTACCTTATAGATTCATGTCTAATGTTGAGGTCTATAATTGATCTGACTTTTGTGCATGGCATTAGAAGGAGGTCTAAGTTCATTTTTTACATGTAGCTGCCCAGTTTTCCCAGCACCATTTGTTGAAGAGGCTTTCTTTGCTCCACTTAATATTTTTTGCTCCTTTATCGAAGATTAAGTGGTTGTATATTAGAGAGTGTGTTTCAGTATATTCAGTTCTATTCCATAGGTCTACGGGTCTGTCTCTATACCAAAACCACACTGTCCTAATTACAACTGCTCTGTAGTAGAGCTTGAGGTTGGGGAAAGTGATAGCCTCCCATCTTCTTTTTCCCAAGAATTGCTTTAGATATTAGTGGGGTTTTATTATTCCATACAAATTTTTGGAGTGTTTGTTCAATTTCTTTGAAGAACATCATGGGTATCTTTATAGGGACCACATTGAAGCTCTAGGGAGTATTACCATTTTGATAATGTTAATCCTTCCAATCCATGAGCAGGGAATGTGTCTCCACTTTCTCAGGTCTTCTCTTATGTCCTGAAGTAACGTTTTGTAGTTTTCTTTGTATTGATCCTTTACATTCTTTGTCAAACTGATTCCTAGGTATTTGATTTTCTGTGGCACAATCGTGAATGGGATAGTTTCTTTAATGTCCCTTTCTTCTTTTTCACTGTTTGCATATAGGAAGGCCATTGACTTTTTGGGTATTGATTTTGTACCCTGCCACTCTACTATAGGAATGTATTATTTCTAGGAGCCTCTTGGTAGAGAGTTTCGGGTTTTCCAGGTATAATATCATGTCATCTGCAAATAGTGATAACTTGGCTTCTTCCCTTCCTATCCGGATGCCCTTAATGTCTTTTTCTTCCCTGATTAGCAGGGAATTTTTCTTTTGTTTTCTCTCTCTCTCCTTTTGATCACAGCCCGGATCACCGACACCCACCCTGCAGCAGCTTTTTCCTCAATCCGGCCCAGGTATGCTGGTCCAGAGACTCTCACACATGGAGCAGAGCTGCTCCTTGCTCTCCCTGTGCACAGCCATTCATGAGGCAGTCGGGAGGCATGGCAGGTTCTAGCCCTGGCCCCACCACCACTCGGCAGAGCCTCACAACAAGCCAGGCCACCCCTCCTCTCACTCCACGGGCGACGCCATTTTCCACTTTTGGACTTCCCTCTCGTCAGAACTCCACCCAGCAGACCAGCCCATCACAGCCCGGATCACCAACACCCACCCTGAAGCAGCTTTTTCCTCAATCCGGCCCAGGTATGCTGGTCCAGAGACTCTCACCCATGGGGCAGAGCTGTTCCCTTGCTCTCTCCCTGTGCACAGTCGTTCATGAGGCAGTCGGGAGGCATGGTGGGTTCTAGCCCTGGCCCACCACCTCGGCAGAACCTCACAACAAGCCAGACCACCCCCTCCCTCACTCCACGGGCGCTGCCATTTTCCACTTTTGGACTTCCCTCTCGTCAGAACTCCACCCAGCAGACCAGCCCATCACAGCCCGGCTCGCGTGGCCACTTCGCGGCCGCGTGGTTCATCAATAAATGCTTTATTTGGAGGTGTTTAAAAGAGTTTGCCTCCCGCTCGGCAAGCCCGGCAAGCTTCTCGTGTTGTATATGATATGCCAAATTCAGTAACAATTATATTAGGTCATTCCCATGACCTAATATAATGGTTTGAGGCTCTTTATGTTCCTGTAGCAAGCCGATGCCCCTGGCTCTACTGGCATGAGACAGGACATATGGAGATATTACTGGTGCCCGCTCTAGCAAATAGATGATCAACAGGAAGATCGCGTGATCGTGATCGTGATCGCTTTCTCTTTCGATCTCCCTCTCTCTTCTCTTACACATTGAGGCTTGTCCTATAGACATTGAGGGTTTATCATGTAAATCTCTGTGTATATTCAATGTTGAATTCTAGTTCAGCATTAACATTTCCCACAAGAGAAGGACATTGGTATATATTTATATCCCATTAATGAATGCAATCGTTTTATATATGTCCATTTCCTTCTGACTAATTTTACTCAGCATGATAGTCTCCATGTCAATATTTTTGCAGGTAAATTTTATGAATTCATCTTTTCAGACAGCTACATAGTATTCCATTGAGTAGATATACCACAGTTTCTTTAGCCAGTCATCTGTTCTTGGGCATTTAGTTTCCAGATTCTGGCTATAGTGGAGAGAGCTGCGATGAATATACAAGTACAGATAGTATTTCTGCTGTGTGTTTTTGGTCTTCAGGGTATATTTCCAGGAGTGATATTGCTGGAGTGAAATGGGATAGCAATATCTAGTTTTTTGTAGAAATTTCCATGTCGTTTTCTAAAGGGGATGGACCAATTAACACTCCCACCAAGAGTGGATAAGAGTCCCATTTCCCTGCATCCACGCCAACACTTGTTGAACTTGCAACTATTGTTTTTTTTTTATTTTTCAGGTGGGTCACACCCAGCAATGCTCAGGGGTTACTCCATGCTGTGCACACAGGAATTACTCCTGGCGGTGCTTGGGGAACCATATGGGATGTCGGGGTCTGTTTCTATACCAATACCATGCCATTTTAATTACGACTGCTTTGTAATAGAGCTTGGGTTGGGGGAAATTGATACTTCCCAATTTTTCCCCCAAGAATTGCTTTAGCTTTTCATAGGAGTTTATTATTCCGTATAAATTTCAGTAGTGTTTGGTCAATTTCTTTGAAGAACGCCATTGGTATCCTTACAGAGATCCCATTGAGTCTGTATAAGCTATAGGGAGTATTACCATTTTGACATGTTAATTCTCCCAATCCATGAGCAGGAAATATGTCTCCTATTTCCTCAGGTCCTCATTTATGAATCAATATTTTGTAGTTTTATTTTTTTTTAATTTTTTTTAAATTTTTTTTTAACATTTTATTATACCACCCGAGATATACAATTACAATGCTGTTCACGCTTGGGGGTTTCGGTAACACAGTGTTCCAGCACCCCGCCCTCCACCAGTGCCCCCCAGCCACCACCCATGTCCCCAATTCCCTCCCCCTCCCACATCCTGCCTAAATGGCAGGTTCTTTATCTCCTCTCCTCTCCCTCTCTCTCTCTCCTCCTTCTCCCACACATTGTACACTTTTAAGTGCACTACGTACACTTAGAAGCCATCATTTGCATTTTTTTTTTGCTTTTTTGGGTCACACCCGGCGATGCTCAGGGGTTACTCCTGGCTCTGTGCTCAGGAGGAATTACTCCTGGCGGTGCTCGGGGGACCATATGGGATGCCGGGGATTGAACCCGGGCGGCATAGGCCGGCCACGTGCAAGGCAAACGCCCTACCCGCTGGTCTATCACTCCGGCCCCCATCATTTGCATTTTTTGTCTGTATTTAATATTTTGTAGTTTTATTTGTAGAAATCCTTTTACTGATTCCTAGGTTTTGATTTTCTGGGGCACAATTGTGAATGGGATCATTTCTTTCAGATCCCTTTCTTCTTTTCCTTTATTTGCATATAGAAAAGCCATTGATTTTCGGTATTGATTTTGTACCCTGTCACTCTACTCTAGGAATCTATTATTTCTAGGAGCTTTTTGGTAGAGAGTTTAGGGTTTTCTAGGCAAAATATCATGTCATCCGCAAATAGTGACAGCTTGACTTCTTCCTTTCCTATCTGAATGCCCTTAATATCCTTTTCTTCCCTGATTTCTAAAGCAAGTACTTCCAGTACTATACTGAGTAGAAGTGGTGAGAGTGGAAACCTTGTCTTGTCCCCGTTCTTAGGGAGAAGGCTTTCAGTTTTGCCCCATTGAGAATGATGCTCGCTGTGGGCTTGTAGTAAATGAATTTGATTATATTGAGGAAGATTCCTTCAATTTCCATTTTACAGAGAGTTCTTACCAATAAAAAACTTTTTGTTTCCTGAATTCTGGGTGTTGTAGTTTCAGTTTTTTCCATAACACATGGCTGCACTAGCACCCAGGCCTGCCTGAGGCTTGCCACTCTACTGCTTTCACCACTATCACTTATTCTCTTGATCACTTGACAACCTGTATTCATTAATTTGCTTGAGTGGGTGCCAGAAACTTTTCCATTTGACCCTCACACGTGCCAGTGTATCATAATGGCATCTGCTTGCTTCAGGAATACGAAGAGCCTCTAACCGTTAGTTCAGGGTCTTGATGAAGAAGTCTGACCATCTTCTAGGTTGGCAGCCACGTGATTTTGACATCCCGTGGATACAGTCAGTAATAGCTCTAGTCCAGCAGTCCTCTCCAAATCAAACTACATATCCAGCACATCTGATTTTCGATGCCTTGGTAAATGAGACAGCATCCCTGACTCTGCATCGTCGACGGAGGTTGGAAATCTGGATTCCTTCCTTCACTTGAGTATCACTGTATCACAGTCTTCCCATTCATCATCGATTTGCTCGAGAAGGCACCAGTAACATCTCCATATGTCCTGTCTCATGCTAGTAGAGCCCAAGGGCATCTGCTTGCTCCAGGAACATAAAGAACCTAAACTATTTCATCAGGTCATGGGAATGAGGGCTATTATTGTTACTGGTATTTGGCATATCAAATACGACACGACACGGGGAGGCTTATCAGGCTCTGCAATGTGGGTGACATACTCTTGTAGTCACCTCTAAATCCAGCATATATTGATGAACCACATGGCCACAAGCAGCCATGTGAGCCAGGTTGTGATCAGCTCTTCTGCTGGGTGGAGTTCTGACGAAAAGGAAAGTCTGGATGTAGAAAATGGCAGCCTTCATGGAGTGGGGGTCATCTGGCTTTTTGAGAGGATCTGCTGGGGTGGCGGGCTAGGGCTAGAACCTGCCATCCCTCCCATGTGCCTCGTGAGAGCGGCTGGGCACAGGGAGAGCTGGTAGCACCTCAGGGAGAGCCGGTAACAACTCTTGAGTGAGCTCTTTACTTGAGTGAGGTGAGATATTCCAAGCATAGCTCTTTCAATTCCTCTTTGGGAGACCTGAATAGCGTTCTCATCCTGCTTTCAAAGGGCCCAGGTCTCTGAGGCATATGTTAATGCAGGGAGAATGGTGGAGTCAAAGAAATGGTGGAGTGCCCAGAGCCAGAGGTTCTTTGTCCTTTTAGCTATTTCTTTGATGTTCTTGAATGTGTTCCATGCCACTCTCTTACTCCTGCACAGCTCAGGTTTTTTGTCATTCATCATGTTGAGATCTCGACCTAGGTACACATACTGCTGCATTCAGAGATGTTGTTCCATTTAGAGTGAAAGGGTCTCTGGAACTAGATCTTTTCATGAACATAGTTTTGTTGAGATTCAGCTGTAGACCTATCCTTCCACATTCTTGGTCAAAGTTAGCCAGCATTTGTGCCACTTGGCTAATGTTTGGTGTTATTAGCATGTCATCAGCGAAGCAGAGGTGGTGTAGTTGCTGATCATCTATCTTCACTCCCATTCCTTCCCATTCTAATTGTCGCATGATGTTCTTGATGGTGACGCTGAAGAGTTTTGGCGAAATGGTATCACCCTGCAGAACCCCTCTTTTGACATCAGCGATCACTTCCTTGTAGAATAGTGAGGTCCTGATGGTGAAACTGTAATATAGCTGATGAAGGATCTAGAGCTTTGATGAACGCTTCAGTACCCACAGAATCAAAGTTTTTCTTTAAATCAATTATTGTGAGACAGAGTGGCATCTTGAACTCCCTACAAACCTCAATGAGCTTGGTTACTGTGTGGATATGGTTGATTGTGCTGAATCCTTTTCTGAAGCCAGCTTGCTCTCATGGTTGTCCTTCATCTAATTTTCTGCCAATCCTGTTCAGGATGACTCGAGTGAAAAGCTTGTAGATGACGGACAACAGGCAGATGGGGCAATAGTTGCCAATGTCGTGAATGTCTCCCTTCTTGAAGAGTAGAACTGTCCTGCTGGTTTTCCATTGGGAGGGGTAGAATGTGAAGAGCTGAGCCAGTGTATCTATGAGTACTGAAGGCAGATTTCAGGTGTTTGATTCTGACTTTGTCTGGGCCGGGTGCTATTTGTTTATATACCAACAAAATGTCATGTCGTATTACAGAAGGGAGAATGCTGGGAAAGGCATATCCATCCTGTGGAATTTGGTATGTGGGCAGGTGGACGTGGCTATCAAAGATAGCTGAGTAGAAGTCATGGATAATCTTCTCCATTGCCTTTCTGGAAGATATGATCGATCCATCAGGACATCGGAGGGCATTCATATTGGTTTTCTAGTTGGCAAAGGACAGATGGGCATTGCGAATGCTTTTCCTGGCTTCTGCTGCATCGGCCAGTATTTCTGCTCTTCTCTCTTTGAGGTCTTCCTTTATCGCTTCTCTGCACTGCTTTGTTGGTTTGGAATTTAGCACTTGGTTGTTTGAGGCTTGTACCTTGCCACTTTGGTGAATGAGCTTGAGAGTTTTTGAAGACAGGCATCCTTTTGTGTCTTTCTCTTTCTCCACATTCTTCGCACAATCATGGTGGTGCTGAACCAGTTGGTTGTATTCTTCTTCGATGTCAATGATTGCATCTTCCCATGTTGTAGTAATGGTGCCAAAGAGTTCCCAGTTGGTGGTCATTTTGGGAGTTCTCTTCTTAAACTTTGCAGCTGTTTCTCCCCTTTGTGTGAAGTAGAATTTTGCACAAAGGAGAAAGTGGTCAGATTCTGTTTGGAATTTTGGGATGACAGCAACATTGGTCAGGCAAAACCATAGATTGATTAAGATGTAGTCAATTTAATTGTTTAACTTTTCACCAGGGGATTCCCATGTCCAATGTTCCGATTCAACCTTATGGGACTGTGAGTTCCCATGAATGTCTTGGTGGACATGATAGTGTCTCACCTTGTTTGTACCATTCTATGCCATGGGTCCCGATGTGGAGTTCCTCTGATGATCTTCTATGTCCTCCTATCTTAGCATTAAAATCACTGACTATGATCTTGTAGAAGGTGTGATCTTTATAGAACCTCCAGTTCCATGTAGAATTTCTCAATTTCTTCTTCCTTATATGTGGATCTTGGTGCGTAGACAACGAAGATAGAAACTGCCAGCAGTGGGCCACATCTCAAGTGTAATCGCCCTATTTGGTTTGTTAGGCATTCAAATGCATCAATGCTCATGGCCAGGTTTGTGTTGAAAAGGACACCTACAATACCAACACTTCTTTCATAGCATGCCAGAGCATGTTCGCCACTATTCTGGATATTTTGAATAATACTGCAATGAACACAAGAAGTTCACTGCATATAAGATGGTGTTTCTGTTGTGTGTTTTTGGGATCCCAGGTTAAAATTCCAGGAGTGGTATTGCTGGGTTTAATGGAAGCTCAATTTCTATTTTGTGGTGGAATGTACATATTGTTTTCCTAAATTGCTGGACCAGTCCACATTTCCACCAACAATAAATGAGAGTTCCTTTCTCCCCATATTGACACCAGCACTGATTATTCTTGCTCTTTTGTGTGCGTGTCAGTCTCTGTGGTACGAGATAATATGTTATTGTTGTTTTGATTAGCATCTCCCTGATGAAAAGTGATGAAGATAATTTTTTCATGTGCCTTTTGGCCAATTGAGGAATTCATTTGACCATTCATTGATGAAGTTCATTGTTTTACTGCACTGTAGCAGTCCAGTTTTCC
This sequence comes from Cryptotis parvus, assembly GCA_021461705.1. Lineage (NCBI taxonomy): Eukaryota > Metazoa > Chordata > Mammalia > Eulipotyphla > Soricidae > Cryptotis > Cryptotis parvus. The sequence continues at coordinate 10,617 of JAJIBD010008705.1, forward strand.
CAGCACCACTTATTGAAGAGGCTTTATTTGCTCCCATTTGTATTTTTCTCCTTTATCAAAGATTAAGTGATCATATATTTCAGGGTGTGTGTCAGTATATTCAACTCTATTCCATTATCTATAGGTTTATTTGTATTCCAATGCAATGCTGTTTTAATTACCACCATTTGTAGTACAGTTTGAAGTTGGTGAAGGTTATGTCACCCATATTCTTTTTCCTAATGATTGCTTTAGCTATTCATGGGGATTTATTTTTTCATACAAAATTTGGAATTTTTTTTATCAATTTCTTTTAAAAATGGCATGTTGTCTTATAGGGACTGCATTGAATCTGTATAAGCCTTTAGGGAGTATTGCCATTTTGACAATATTGATTCTCCCGTCCATTAACAGGGGATGTGTTTCCATTTCCTCATGTCCTCTCTTATTTCTTTAAGCAACATTTTGTAGTTTTCTTTGTACAAATCCTTTATGTCCTTAGTTAAGCTGTTTCTTAGGTATATGATTTTCTGAAGTAAAATTGTGAATAGGAATTTTTTAAATATCACCTTCTTCTCTTTCATTATTTGCATATGGGATAGCCATGGACTTTTGGGTATATATTTGTAACCTGCCACTCTAATCACTATCACTATCACTATCTTCCCGCTCATCATCTATTTGCTAGAGCGGGCACCAGTAATATCTCCATATGTCCTGTCTCATGCTAGTAGAACCCAAAGGCATCCGCTTGCTCCAGGAACATAAAGAGCCTCAAACCATTATATTACGTCATAAGAATGACCTAATATAAATGTTACTGGTATTTGGCATATCAAATACGACACGAGCAGCTTGCCAGGCTTGCCATGTGGGTGGCATACTCTTGTAGTCACCTCTAAATAAAGCATTTATAGATGAACCGTGAGGCCGCTAGCAGTCGGTGCAAGCCAGGCTGTGATAGTCTGGTCTGCTGGGTAGAGTTGTGACGAGAGGGAAGTACAGATGTGGAAAATGGCGGCTCCCATGGACTCGGGGTCATCTGGCTTGTTGTGAGGCTCTGCTGGGGTGGCAGGCCAGGGCTAGAACCCACCATGCCTCCCGGGCACCTCATGAGCGGCTGGGCACAGGGAGAGCAAGTAGCAGCTCTGCCCCATGTCTGAGAGTTTCTGGTTCAGCATACCTGGGCTGGATTGAAAAAAAAAAAACCTGCTGCAGGGTGGCTGTCGATGATCCGGTCTGTGATAGTCTGGTCTTCTGGGTGGAGTTAAGATGAGAAAGAAGTCGCCACTCTAATATACATATCTATTTTTTCTATGAGATTTTTTGTGAAAAATTTAGGTTTCTCTATGTACAATATTAATTTATCTGCAAATATAGATAGTTTGGATACTTCTTTTCCTAACTGGATGGTATTGAAGTCTTTTTCTTCCCTAGTTGCTATGGCAAGTACTTCCAGTACTATGTCAAATAGAAGTGGTGAAAATGGGGACCCTTGTGTTTTCCTTCATCTTAGGGGTCATTGAAAATTTCTTTGTTCTTTTTATACCTTAAATTTCAATGTCACTTTTAATAATCAAATTGTGTTTGACATTTGTCATTATATATGAAAGAACAATTTTATTAACAACTAAAATGATACTTGGTTATGCTATATTATCTACAATTCTCTTATATTTATTTATATGTACCCTACATGTATTGCACATATAGTTTCAGTTTTTAATAAAGCAATACAACTTTTCTCACATAAGAAACTATTACGTTTACATATATATGCATGTGTATATATAGAATGCTCAATATTTACACTTTCTTCTGCTTCCTAACTTGCTGCAGACTTTATAATCTGACTAATAATTTTTCTTATGCCAAAGGGAAATTAAGAGTAATATTCAAGCAGATGTAAAGAAGAACTTAAAGAAAGACATACAAGAGAAACACATTTATATGTACCAGATATGTCTTGATTTTTTTAAAATTGATCACTTGATTATTTGACTTCTGTTATTTATTGATTTGTTCGAGCGGGCGCCAGTAACATTTCCATTTGACCCTATCATATGCCAGTGTAGCCCAATGACATCTGGTTGCTTCAAGAATACGAAAAGCCTCAAACTGTTCGTTCAGGATCTTGACCAAGAAGTCTTCTTCAAGACAAAAATTGATAAACTTAATAATATTATCCCAGAGTAAAGAGACAATGTAACACTGTGACGAATCAACACAGAATAAATGGGAAAGTAATGTACACTCCTAATAGTAGCTCATATCAAAGTATCAGCTAGACCTAGGAGTATGCATTAATCATAAATTGGTGAGTCTAGAATATGTTAAAGAAGAACAAATGAAGCAAGATGTGGTCACCATTATCATGTAGAAAAAATGCATGACTTGAAGGAAGAGACATCATCTACATTTACCCAGAGAGAAGACTCCTTAGAGTACATTCAATGTGGCACTATGTCTGAAGAGCACCCTGAGTAGAGTGCTATGCTAGAAATTATTTTGCAAGGTTATTGAGTCCTTCTCTTGACCACATAGTGCCAATACACTGCAGGTATGTAGAAAGATGCTGAGTTTCCGGACCCCTGTCTCTTGCTCTTTTTCATGTTTGGAAATATTATAAGGAAAAGTCTGCACTTCTTGTTAATTTTATTTACATTAATTTAATTTATAATAAGACTAGATTCTCATGGCATATACATTTAAATAATCTGTATCTCCGTGTGTGCATTCTTGTTTTTATGTTTTTGTTCATTCTTCTATTGTAGTAGAATAGTATTTTTCAATGTTTATTTTTGAAATCTTGTTTCCCTATATTGACCAATGTTTTAAAATCTCAATACTTAATGTGTAAAAATGTGTACCGCCACATTTCCATGGGGAAAAGTAGTATTGCATAGTGATTTTATGGTAGTTTATATTTTCTATGCGCTAATAAATTATACTTAAAATATCTACCTTAATTTGGTCTTTTATATTAAGCATTAATAACCTCTATCCAAGAATAATGACCAGGTAAAAATAAAAGCTGGTAAGGTAGAGAGACCACATCAGTATCTTTGGAATGAGATTGAAGAATAGCCTATGTAAAGGAAAGCACCTAGAAGACACTTTCTTCAAATTAATCAACACATTAGACTCTTAAGAATTCTGGATGTTCTTAGCAATATGAGTTACTTAATAAAATTATCAACTCATACAGCAAAAAAAGCTAAACTTCAGTCTTTTGCTGTTTGGGGTTCAGTGGCAGAGAATTCATTTATCTTGGTCCCATATGGCTATATGATTGGTATAAATTCTTCAAATCTCTTGCTCTAACCAGGAATATCAAAACCTGGATTCTAAGTTTTCATTCCTTTATGTCATTTTTCTCAGCCTGTTATTCTTCCCTTTCTATTCTTGAAGGAACATATGAAAAGGTCATCTAGAATGGCAAAACAACCCCCAAATATCCCAGTAACATAAAAAAAAATTCTTGCTGTGAAAAGGATCATCCTTAATGCAGATACCTCTTTTCTAGCTTGAATGAAGAAGGAGACATAAAAAATGCCTAGACACTGGTAGAACTTTACAATAAGAAAACAAACAACCCCATCAAAAAATGGGGAGAAGAAATGAACAGAAACTTCAGCAAGGAAGAAATTCAAATGGCCAAAAAACATATAAAAAATGCTCATCATCACTAATCATCAGAGAGATGCAAATCAAAACAACAATGAGATAACACTTTACACCACAGAGACTGGCACATATTCAAAAGAGCAAGAACAACAAGTGCTGGCATGGATGTGGGGAAAAGGGGACACTCAACCATTGTTGGTGGGAATGCCGGATGGTACAGCCTTTCTGGAAAACAATATGGACATTCCTCCAAAGACTAGAAATTGAACTCCCATTTGACCCAGCCATACCACTCCTGGGAATCTACTCTGGGAAACAAAAAATACACAGCAGAAACACCATCCCTACTTTTATATTCATAGCAGCATTATTCACAATAGCCAGAATCTGGAAGCAACCAGAGTGCCCGAAAATCGATGACTGGATAAAGAAGCTTTGGTACATCTACACAATGGAATACTATGCAGCTGTTAGGAAAAATGAAGTTATAAAATTTGCCTATAAATGGATGGACATGGAGAAGATTATGTTGAGCGAAATTAGCCAGAAGGAGAGAGACAGATACAGAATGACTGCATTTATCTGTGTAACATAAATATATATGTACATATTATGATACCAATATCCAGGGTCAAGTGAAACATATATCAGGAGGTCTTGTCAATGGTGGAAATTATCACCAATGTGTGGGTGTCAGAGGCTAGGTAAGACAGAAAATGGAACAGCGTGCTAACAATTGTCGAGGGTACTAATGCCAACCTAGAACTGAGCATTAAATAGAAGCAAAAGGATACACATGACAACCCTTTAATGTATGTTCTGTAATCCATAGTCTGGAGGGGAAGGAAAAGCGAAAGAGAGAGGGAAGGAAAGAAATAAAGAACCTGCCATGGAGGAGGGATGGGGGAGGGGAGGAGGGAACCAGGGACGTTGGTGGTGGGAAATGGGCACTGGTGGCGGGATGGGTGCTGGAACACTGTATGACCAAAACCCAAATATGAACTTTTTAATTGTATATTTTTGCAATTGTAAAAATAAAAAAAGGAATAAAAAATAATAAAGTGCAAAAAATTATTAAAAAAAACTTGATCACTTGTAAAAAAATGCCAAGAAAACCACAAGGTACAAATATGTCAAAACAATTAAAAAATTAAAGGAAGGAAAATTTGAACTGAAAATTGCACCCTTCTCCAGCTCTCACTACAGAACTTCCCTTCCTTATGTGTTCTATCCACCTAAAATACTTGCCACTAAAGGGACACTTATGTTCATCTATACAACTAGCGTTCCTTCAGATATGGCAAGGGAGCTTATTTTAATTTTATATAAATGATATTTATGCCTGAAAAAATATAATATACCTAAAATAGATATCTATATTTAAATATATATATTATATAATATATAGTTGAAAAATTGCTTATCTTCAAATTTCACTATGTATGAGGATTTTTTCAATTAAAATAAAATTAAGCATGTAAATTTAAAAATATTTAATAATTCAGATACTTTTTTGGACGCCACTAGTATTGAATCTGAATTGTATATTGTTATAAGGGGAAATCCACATTCCACTTCATCTCATCCCAGGATTTAGAAAGTAAAAGAATGTTTGATTACATATGTATTTCATTTATGCATTAAAACTTAAAACAAAGTTAGTGCAAATGTAACCAATTTTTAAATGACATAGCTATATTATATGTAAAATATGTCAGATGTGTATTATATGTCTTAGAATAATAAGAAAACATGTGCCAATTTTATGTTTAGTTTATTCCATAAGCTAGTAACAAGATAAAAGCTTTGCTGCTTCTTATTCTATAAAGCCAATGTATATCGTCTCCAATTAAACTTCACCTTCCCTGAAACAATAAAGCTCTTGAGAATTTTCCTTGTCGTCTTTCAAGGCCATTGAAACATCTTCTGAAGCTATTATTAAAATTGCTGAAGATGTCCTCTGGCATCCTCTCACAGACTCAAAGCCTCATTTCCCTTTCCTGTAGACCGGTTCCTTATTTGGAAGCACTCAATAAAAAGCCAAGCAGGAAGCAGCAAAGGATGCTGCCTCCCAAATGGCTGAGCAGTACTCAATCTGATGACAAAAAGTAAATAAAATTATGCTGGTATTGAAACATCACTTACATATACAGTCAGGAAGCAGGGAAAGGCATCTACTCTGAGACTGTATAACAAGCCACATAATAACGTCTCTTTCCCTCTGAAAGGAAAGGGTAACCCCACTTAGCATCTGTTTTGCAAGAGAGACATGCAGTCTGAAGATATATTCGTGCTCTCATATAGTCTGGATGCCTCTGTATCTTTATGACATCAGATCACAATCAAATCAGTATCCTATCAGCAGTACCTGGAAGATTCTTTGAGACTTACAACCATTTTTTTATACAGAGGCCTCTTTTCCTAATCTTACTCACTTCAGCTCTTAAGGTGTTCCTTTGCTTCTTTGACAGTTATGACTCATATATAGTTATATCCGGTATAGTTACATATAGTTTTATATATATATATATATATATAGTTATGTCTGATATAGTTATATTTCTACAAAACATGTCATTTGGGTCTCATCACTCCCTGATCTTCATGACTACTTCCAGAAAGAACTGAAGCTTCAACAGCTTCTCGATATTTCCCTTGAACCCATCATAAGATGACTCTCCTAGGGAGCAAAAGAATCCAAGGAAAAGATGAAGAGATCTGCTGTTCAGGGCTTAAAGCAGAATGGACCAAACTGGCTCACTCTGGCTACTGGATAATTACCTATAACCCTTCAAGGGACAGTGACTTGCTCTTTTGGGAACCAGAGCGCCCAAAGGACAAGGTGGAGAATGACAGACAAAGCACGAAACTTCCAGGGAAATCTTCCAGTTTTCAAGTTTTCTTTGCTCCTTTTCTCACTGCCCTTTGCTGTGGTTCAGGAAATGTCCGCATTCTTAGTGTATCTTCCTGGAAACAAAGAACTGAAGGCATTGGTGGGGAGAGGCTTGAATTCTTTCCAGAAAAAGTAAAGAGGACAAAGCCATTTATTTTCTCTTTATAAGAAACCCAGGAAGGATTGCGATGTAAAGATTTGAAGGGAAACTTGGATGGGGAATGTGGGATTGTAATGAGCCTGATTACATTTTTCTGATGACTATGCAGTTTTTATCTCTTACTTCTCCCTCTTCTTCTGCCCTACCAATGCTCAAGCAAAGGATACCCTTTCGTGACTCAGTGAAGATTCAAACCAACATAAGCCATTGCCCTCTTCAGGACATTTCACCCTGACCCCTCCTACCAGCAATTATATATGCCTAGCCAAATCCCCTTCTCACAGCCAGGATCTCCTTCTATGCTGTCAAGTAATTCTCTGACTAGCTTTGGGGGAAAATTCTCATTTATAGAAAAGTCAACTCTTTTTACACCATTTAAAAAAGAGTAAAGAGTGACATCACCAGTGTCAAAATGCACTAAACATGGAAGGTCTCATCCTACCTCTAATGAACTGTTTCCACAGGAATAAATGGAAGAATATGTAATACTAACATTAATTATTTCTGAATGGTGCATAATTATGGGGATTTCTCTTCATCTTTTTCTTCTTCTCCCTTCATCTTCTTCATCATCTTCTTTCTTCTTCCTTTTCCTTCTCCTTTTTCTTCATCAACATTATCATCTTCTTCATCTTCATCACCATCTTCTTCATCATCACCATATTCTTCTTCCTTCTTCCTTCTCCTTCCGCCTTCTATCGCATCCCATTCCATCCATCTTCTACACAAGTTTTCATAGTGACAATCTCTCTTTTCTAAAATAAAAAGCTTTAGTGGTACCCCCATTTATAATCTAGAGTTAAAATGAACATCCTAAAAAGTGTCCACTGATCCCAGACCTCTAGCAGTAATAACAGAACTAAGCATCTTGGAGGAATCTTCCCATGAGCTAAGATTAGTATCACTCAATGGGCAAGACTTACTATTCCTTTTCACTGGATCTCAGCTAACCTGGCTTGTGCATGCTGACCTGGTTGGACCTTTTATAAAAGAAAATGTCTTGAAGTTGAGCAGCACCAGAGCTTTCTATCCTTTTCCCAGTAAGTTTGAGAATTCCCACTCTACTTTATATTTTACTTGGAGAAAAATAATGACCAGACTTACAAAAAGCTATTTTGACTCTGAACACATTATAAGTGCTCAAGGCAATCACCCTGCCCACTGTACTATATCTCCACCTGCAGAATTAGAAGTTTTTAATGACTGCTATTTGTGTGTAGCTAAACTGAACTTCAAGTCTAAAGAACTCAGTTGTTTCAAAGGCATAAATAAGAAAGATTCCCTGGGGCCAATAGGCATCATTTGCTATGTTAATGCCTACTGTCTCTGCCACTCCAAGTCTCAAACCCCCAACTCTTAGTGTTCTAACTCAAAATACATGGTATTCATATGCAAGATTCTTTTTTTAATTTTTTATTATACTACCGTGAGACATACAACTACAAAGATGTTCATAGTTAGTTCTTGGTAATACAGTATTCCAGCACCCATATCCCTCCACCAGTGCCCCATTTCCACCACCAATGTACCCCACTCCCTCCCGCCCCCCCCCCCCAGGCTGCCTCAATAGCAGGTACCCCCGCTTCCTCTCTTTCTCTCTCTGTCTCTCTCTCTGTCTCTGCATCTCTCTCTCCTTCTTTTACACATTGTGGCTAGCCCTGCAGATATTTAGAGTTTATCACTTAAGTCTCTTTGTATATTGAATACACACTTTCTAAAGTAATGTATACTTACTATATTCAGTGAATTGTAGCTATTCAAAAATCATTTTGGCTACATTTTGGTGCCATTTCTTTAATTTACCACTCTTTTTTAATTTTTAGAGTATTTTATTATACCACCATGAGATATACAAATAAAAAGATATACAATTAAAAAGTTCATATTTGGGTTTTGGTCATACAGTGTTCCAGCACCCGCTCCTCCACCAGTGCCCATCTCCCATCACCAACGCCCCCGGTTCCCTCCCCCTTCCCTAGCCCACCTCCATGGCAGGTTCTTTATTTCTTTCCCTTTCTCTCTCTTTCTCTTTTCCTTCCCTTCCAGACTATGGATTACAGAACATACATTAAAAGGTTGTCATGTGTATCCTAATGCCTGCCTCCTATTTGGCAGGTGGAGTCACTTCATATAACCATCTGGGTACCCAGGCTCCACCCACCTGAGGGTCTCACTTCTTTAAAGATCTGAGAATGTTCTATGACCACTGCAAGCAAGAGACAAAACAAGGGATAAAAATGAACGTGCTTCCCACCAATACTGTTTGAAAGGTACACACAACACTTCTGGTCACACTTTGGTAATGAAGATTGATGACATGGCCATACCTAGCTGCCAGGAAATTGTGACCCACAGTTGAGAAGCTACTTTTAGCAACAAGTTGACACTATGAGAAGACATAGAAATCAAAGGCACCAACTAACAGTCATTACACTGATATCCAAGCAGTCCTTCGTGGGACCCTCTTGAGGCAGCTGATCATATCCTGGATGACTGTCCCCTGTCACTGTCCTTCACACCAGCATCTCTGGAACTGTTTCTTCTTGAGTAACAGTCATATGAGGTGTGTGAGAGGGGCAGAAGATTGGGAGGTGGTAGATTGCATGTGAGGTGCGGCCAGGTTTTCTTGGCCTGGCAAGTAAGAAGGCAGGGTAAATGGTGATGGTCACCTATGGGAAATGTAAACTGTGTTAAAGATGTTACTGCCAACTAGAGGAAGCTCAAGATGACTTGGTGAAGCAAATTCCTTTAGCCATGCCTTCATACCAGACTGCTGGAGTTTCCATTTCTTGGTTCCACTAAAGCATGCAAGAGAAGGCAAACATTAAAGAAAAAATTGGATAATGCCAGTCCAATTCCAGGTTCTTCCTAATTCTTTTGTAACACAAATCTTATGATACATTTGTTGTCTATGCTTTTCAGAAATCTCATCCAGGGGCTTAACATTTGTAGGGCATTTGCTAAGTTGTTTGGTGTCTATTTTTCCCCCTATTCCTCAGAAAACGGCTATGGACCAAGAATAACATGGAAAAGTCAATATCGACATAGGACATTTGATGTCACACAGCTGACTCAGCCCTTATGAGGGCAAAACCACCAGGGGGTCTCGCCCCAGTTCCTGTGCTATAGGGTGGAACCCCAGGTGTGTTTTCTCTCATCCTTGACTGATAAACAATTATTTCAATAAAATTTTTTAGTGATTTTGTATAATCACAGAATGAGACAGACATTTATCTACATCTGGGATTAAATTTATGAGGTGATAATTCCTGGGGATCATTCCACCATATAGCCTAGACTACATTCCTCTTGCAAGATTGTTCATTTCCAATCTCCCAGGGTCCTATTCATCTATTACTTACCTTTGAATCAGAACAGAGCTTGCTCCATGACCTTGCTCTCAGACATTTAGTCTGTCCCATGTTGAGGCCAGGCTTGTCTCAAGAAGATTGGGACCCTTCTTTTTGGGTGTAAGGAATTAGAATCTATATAAAGGCAACAGAGTCCTTTAGTTATGAAACATTCTGGATGCTTAGGAGTAATTAATTCAGAGTTAATTAATTCCTATATTCCAAATGCATAGTCTTAACTGTCTTCCTGTGTATATACAAAAAGTCCTTTGTACTAGCATAAGCATATGTAAAGGGCATACAGGAAAGAGAGAAGCAACTATTCATTTACAATACAAAACCCAGAGCTGGCAGGTAAGGCTGTGAATAAAGAGTAACCCAACAAGGTTAACAAATATATAAGCAATTAGCAGCCAGGGGGTAATAAAAACAAACATTCTATGACTTCCTGTTTGAAAATTGTCTTTTTTTTTCTTGGACATTTAGGCTATGCTTTTACAGACCCAGCTTATATTGGTCTATTTCTCTGTTATAAATTTTGTTATATCACTGTGAGATATACGATTACTAATCTGCTCATTATTGTATTTCAGTCATTAAAAATGTATCATATACTTGCACCAGTATGCAAAGATGTATCTACAAGGATTTTTTTCATTACATGATTTGTAAATGCAGAAACAGCATAAATTTCAGTTTGGCTAACTGATAGTCTTGTCTCAAGCACGGGCAACTGCTTACTTGATGTAAGGTGAAACTCAGTGTTTGAGATCCAGAAGTCAGAGAGTGTATCACCACATCAGATGTTTTCTGCTCAATGAATTAAATTCTGTGTCTGACCGGAATACGGACTAGCACCCTGGAATTAAGATACAGTTTGTATCATTTAAAGCAGTGTTTCTTGATATTTTGCTAGTACGGCCCCCTTCTGACCTTCTTTCCTCACTGTTCCACCTGCCCCTGGTCCTACTGTTGCCCTTGGTCTAATGCTGTGTTCTCGCCCCCATTTGTGTCAGTTTTACCTGTGCCCTCTTGGAATATCGTGAGTAATCTCAGGGCACCATAGGGTCCCTGGTTGAGAAAAAACTGCACTAGAGGAATAAGTCTCCTACACAGATGGGAATTTACACTGTATATGGCGCTGGTAGACCTCTATAACTATAGTGACTGGTAAAAGTGTGGACAACTCACTAGAGTAGGACTGCTAATGGCCCATACTTTTTTAGAAAGAATTACTTTTCTCAACAAAGGAGAAGCACCTATAGCCAAAGTAATTACCAAGTTTAAGGAAATAAGGAAACAAGTAACAAGCACTGTGACAAGTTACAGAAACATGGAGGGAGCTGCTATTCCTGTCACTTTTAGATCTCAACGTACTTCATTAGAACTGGAGAGGTGTACAGTTGGTAGGGTGCTTGCCTTGTATGCAGTAGACTTGGGTTCAGTCCCTGGAATCCTGTATGATCTCTTGAAGCATGACAGGCATGGTCACTGAGTGAAGAGCAGTAGGAAGCCCTGAGCACTGCTGGGTGTGACTGTAAAACAAAACTGAAACAAACATACCAAGAAGCAAAAATATCCCTTTAAATATAAAATATATTACTCTCACTCCCACACACATATACCTATTTCACACCTATACTGCTGTGAAGTTAATTAGACTAACCTTTTCTCCGATTGTCTAAACTCATTGTACAAATTATTTTTAATATATACATATAGAAAATAGTATGTACATAAAACAGTAATGTGTTTTATTATATTTTCATTATATCTCAATAAAACTTAAACAAACAATAATAAAATGAGACAGTAGTATTTAACTTAATATCAAATTATACGGTATTAAAATGAATGTGCAACTCAGGAAATATATACTAAGCTTTAGAAAAATATGATTAAAACAACCTACTATCCTCTTGTATACACGAAACTGGTATAACTTAGGGTGGGGATAAAGACAGTGGCATATAGGCCAGAGAGTTCACACATCTGGTTGTAAAGCATCACATATAGGAGGCCTCAGTCCCATCCTGGTACAATTCCCCAGTCACCTCTGGGTATGACCACCACAAACAACCATAAAAAAGATGTTTCACCTTGTTAGGTATAGAGGAGAGTTTTCTATTGTCTTTAATTGAGAAATATGTGAGTTAAAAAAGCTGTATTGGTAGGAAATGGACTGAGTTGATATGTGTTTCCTCAACTTGGTTATGCTATACTCTCTCTCCTAATTCTCTTTGCTCTCTAATTTTGGATCAGGGCTGAACAAAAGAAAAAATCTACAGAATATTTGGGAGGCAAAGTTCAGTGACAACATCTTACATGCTTTGGAAGTTGTCATGGGGTAGCCATACATCACTGCTGATCAATGAGTCTAAACCGATAGTTCTTCCTGCTTCTTCCAATTTGCTCCTGCATTTTTTGAGGTCTTGAATTTAGTTCCTTATTGAAGATGCTAAGTTCTCTGAACCTCTTAGCCCTCCAACTTTACAGTAATTATGAAATTTTGCTAGTCTTGAGTTCTAGACTTTGCTCTCTCAGTTCATGACCCAGCTATTTCTCCCAGCTGCTATAGCTTAGCTTTAGTAACAGCAGCTTAACCAGAGGTGAAACAGTTTTACTAAGCTTTTGTCGCCATTTCACATGATGGTTAAGATTTGAGCCCTGTTAAAAAACACTTTATTCTCTCCCTCACAAAGCCAACCTACTTTTCTCCTGCTATACTTCTAGTTTGCTTTCTAGCAGAAATGTATAATGAATTCATCCAGCATTTCATGAAGAACATTGTGTAACAGCCCAAGGCCAAAGTATTGGAGTTAAGTAACAACTGCTCCCTGGGATAAAGTAGGTCCTTCACAGTTTCCTGCAGTCCCTATCTGGCCTATTCGTTTCTCTATATTTTAGACCGGTCACATAAAAACATCTGGAGTTGTTAGTTCTAGGCAGCCTGCATTCTTAAAAAATAACGGCCTGAGGCTGAGGAGATCTTTTAGCAGATAGGGTGCTTGCCTTGTATGAGACTGAACCAGGTTTGATCCCTGGCAGCCCAAAAGGTTCCCTGAGTCCTGCAGCAGGATGATCCCTGACCTAATTCCAGAAGCCCAGAACATCTCTGAACATTGCCTAACCTCTTCTCCCATCAAAACTGGCAGGTTTGGTTCCTGCTGTGGGGCCACATCCCGCGGTGATTTTGCTGTTTCTGACACTGTAGTCAGGCGTGAGCCCTGACTAGGCTCAAGGGGAACGTCAGCAGTGCTGGGGATGCAGTTGGCTGCATGCACCCTACGCTATGCTATCTCGCCCAAGAAAGTAAGGGGGCCCCCGGGCGGAAAAGACAGTCCACCCCGGACAGAGGTGTCCCTATTCACTGAGCCCCTTAGATGGGGCTAAATTTCTCTGCTGCAGGGGCCTAGGGAATGCCAAAGGCAGCCTCACATTCCCTGGTTCTTGGGGCTGAACTTGGCTTCTATGATTTGATGTTTGCACTAGATTTTGAAGACAATCAAGGTTCTTTAGGGAATTAGTGGAAAACTCCCAGTTTTGGTGACTACGAGGTAGCGGTGACATGCCAGAAGGCCCCAGGTGTGACACATAGCTGTAGCCAGTGTGTCCAGATGGTCTTACTGCTCCAGAAGCAGCCAGAGTGTCCCCTCGCCACTCAGCATCTCACATCCTGAAGGTACAGGGCCAGCCTCAGTGATGAGACCTAGACACATCCTGTAGATCTCCCAGCCTTTAGTTCTACTAAAATAGCCAATAGTAAAAGATGTGTCACAGGAAGTAATTATAATGAAAATAACTGGATGAAGTAAAGATGATCTGGGAATACTTGAAACACACAAATTAAATAAACAAAAACCAGGATACTTTTATTATTGTCTGACATGGGCCAAATCACATTTCTATGTTGGCTGAGTGGCAAAAGTTTCAGGACCTCATTAAAGTGATAACTAATGTCTTGTTAAGATTTTCATTTCTGCATATATTGTGCCTGTTTTCTTGAATATAAATAAGCTTGGGTACTTTCCCAGAAAGAGACTGCAATTATGATGAGCTTAAATTCTTCCACAAGCACCTGAATGGGAAGAAACGAGAACACATAGTTGAGAGGATTTCACACTTTGTTCCACCAACGTTCAGGTTCCTGGAAACTCTTCTGGGCTCAGAGATGGAGCAGTGGGTTCAGAAGGTAACGTTCATCTTCCTCAGTAAACTAGAGAAGTCAGCAAAATATGAGTTCCTGTTGACTTTTTCTGAAATGGCAGGAACTTGCACAATCCTGTCATTAACAGGTGAGGAAATTTAAGGGCAAAGTATCCTAATCAACAACAGCCTAAGTGCAATAAGATCGAGGATTTAACTGGTATGTGTATTTAATATACACATACCAGTTCAGGCCGATTGTGTCACAAGAACTCAGATTATATTTGGAAATAAGATGGATGTGGGTGGCCATGCCAGAAGAGGCTACCCTGGATGTTATTGATTACTTCTGAGTTGCACAAGGACACTTAAATCTTTTTAAGTTTCTGTACGAAGACCTAAGTGAATAAATTAAGATACATTCAGAAGTTATCTCTATATTCAACTGGAAGCTTTCTTTTTCTTCAAAAGAAGTTTCTTGTTCTCTTTAAACCCACTAACCAAGACCAACCACTATTCATGAAACTGAGTGATATGCATCTCAGGTTTTTGTGGGGGTTTAATTTTGTCATATTCAGTTTAAGCCAGCCTAATTTAATTGTGATTAATGAATTACCATTTTTCCTGAGGCAAAAGCAGGTTTTCCTCTTTAAGAGGTGTTCAGTGCGTATCATTCAAATTTATGACCTAGACCTCAAATTAACAAGCTGTCCTTATGAATGGATACAAGGCTTTGAGGAGTGCATTCATTGGTTGTCAACTGTCCATAGTTGTTTCTTGCAGTCCCCAGCAGTGCTTTTGGAAGAGACAAAGTGGAAAGAAGCTGCAAAGAATATCAGGGGCTACATAGTGTCAGATAGATTTCCTTAAAGAAAAGTTTTGTCTTTGTAGCGGTAAGGTCTAAGAAGTAGTAATTAGTTCTGACTGTTGAGAAAAGCTATCTCAGCAGCATGATTTTCTGCTCCAGAAAGAAATCTACCTGCTGAGAATTGTGATCCTTTGCACAGAAGGGTGTGCTTTTATTCTGCATCCAGTTCCTGGGATTATATTATTGAGCCAAAGCTAAAAGAACCCCAATCCCAACTGATTCAGTGGACATTTGATAGTGATATATGTGTCCAAATCTTAAGATCTTTAGAAAATAATGCCAAGAACTATGATATTACATGCTAGCATAAAGATTCATCTGTAATGTCATGCTTGCCAGAATCAATTA
This sequence comes from Cryptotis parvus, assembly GCA_021461705.1. Lineage (NCBI taxonomy): Eukaryota > Metazoa > Chordata > Mammalia > Eulipotyphla > Soricidae > Cryptotis > Cryptotis parvus. The sequence goes on from JAJIBD010008705.1 coordinate 25,988, forward strand.
TTCAATTTCTCAGGTTGGCTGGCTTGATGGTTTATGATTTCTTCCACTGCTCCACCGACCACAGAATTTCACACCATTTCATGAGTAAAGAGAGATGATTCTGTGCAGAGATCACTGCAGCTGTGCTTCCTACTAGCACGCAGATAGCACAAGGTTTGGAGATCCAGATACAATATCCGGGTCACTAGAATCGATGTCTCAAAGTGACCCTGAAAGGTGAGAAGGTTTGCAGTTGAACATTCTGGAAATGACGTCAGGATGGGTACAAAGTCACCAAAGCCAGGCCCATGAATCCGCAGAACCCTCCTTGGCTTCTAGGAGCAGAATCCCTTTGGAAACGAGCAGAGAGAGCTGTTGGATTTAGTGTCTCCCCAGTATTTGTCCTCCCTACCTGCAGCTATCTCTGGGTGACTGTGGGACTGTGATTGCTTTGAACAGGACCCTTCTCATATACGCTATCATGGGCTTTCCTTTCTGTCAGTCCTTTGGTGATGCTATACAATTCTTTTCCCCACATGTATGTTCTAGTAATAGATCATCACCATGTCCTTTCCTAGCTCATAGTTTCTGGATCCCTGATTAAGCCTTAATTTTTCCAGGCTGCTTAAAACAGAGTTTTAATAGATATTTCTGTGTATCAAATAATTTTGCATTTCTTACAAAACTAGGGTCCTTAAAACTGTATCAGCTTCAGTCACCAGAAAGTTTGAAATTCATTCATGAATAATTTTATGGAAAGCTCACAAAAAATCTTATGAGTCCCAGGGAGTCCCAAAGAGGTTAGCTGACCTGCTCAAGGTCGCACAACAAGCTAATACAGATATAATGTCATTAAATGAGTCTCAGTTGCAGGCAGTAGATGTTCTTATAAATTATCCAAATGGAACATTGGAGTCATTTCGTTTCCTCTCTCAGATAGTGAAAAAGAGAACAGTTTTAAGGAGCACCATGTTCTTTCAAAGCTACCCTCTGCTGTAAGGTGAGAAGCCTGGGGTTGAGGTTCTAAGCTAGCAGGACTCATGGGAGTAAGTACTAAATGGAACTATGCAATTGTTTATTGCTGCTTAAAGTCTATCGCATTTTCCACTTCAAACTATAATAACAGAAGCTAGAAAAACTGACTTAATTTAAAGATATTTCCTGGGAATCCAACATACAAACTGTTTACATTTTGTTTTTCTCTCTCAGAAGAGTAAATCATATCTGTAAATGGTCCTTTTGTACAAAAAGGAAAGGTGCCAGCATGAAGTCTTTTGTGATTAGCTATTCATTCGCACATCAAGAGTCTAGGAAGCATATGTTGTGAGCCACTGTCCATGCCATGGACTACCCACACCTAACCTTGAGCTCTTTGGAACCACAGGCTATTGAAGAAACTCTCCTACTAACTCTTAGGACTCCATCTCTTAAACTGAGGCCCCATTAGAGGACCAGAGAAAGAGATGGGGGGAAGAATGAAAGTCAATATAAGAGGCTCCTATGACTCCAAACCCTAAATACAGATTTATGATCCTAAAGTGAGAGTTTAGCATTAATTTTAAACATTCACAATACATCTTAGAGTGATTCCCCATCTCAGACTACACAACTAAATGGGTTGATTTCTTAAAAATATACGTTTCTGGGCCAGAACGATAGTCCAGCAGCTAGGACATTTGCCTTGCATGCTGCCGGCCTGTCTCGGGCCAGGAATCGATTCCCGGCATCCCATATGGTCCCCTGAGCACCGCCAGGAGTAATTCCTGAGTGAAGAGCCAGGAGAAACACCTGAGCATTGCCGAGTGTGACCCAAAAAAGCAAAAACAAAAAAAAAAGTTTCCATTAGCTTGAATCTACAAATACTTGTGCATAATATTGGTGGCATGTTTGCACACCATTTAGTGATAGTGTACTTTTTTGCATATAAATATTGGTACATGCCTATATTTATTATAATTCTTTCCTGTGTCTCATCATTGTAAGCTGTCCCAGGAACACAGGCCTCTAGAAATCTCTAAAATGTCTTGTCTTTCAGAAGACAATTATCAGAAAGCTTTCCTGTGGTGTCTGAAGCTTTGCGTAATTAGCTCCCATATCTCCTCCAGTCTTCTCCAGTATCAAGTTCCCTTCTCCTCTCTGGGTCATTTCTACTCCCTGGCAACCATCCAGGGGTCTAACTCTGTGCTGTCCTTCATGTGACAATGCAAACGTCACTTCCTCAGGGGTGCTTTTGGAACTTCCCAACATTTTAACTCTATCAGCTTTTGTAATAGTGATCACAGTACCTATAGCATCACTGACTATAGGCACATTTAAGTGTGACTTGTATAAAATGCTTTTGCAGAGTTTGGTTCCACCTCACCTCCTACAAATCCAATTAAACTGGCCCCAGTCCCAATTTTTCACTTAGTACATAGTGACCTCTTTCCAGAATCATGTCTTCTGTCTCCTAGTCTTTCATAACCTTGATATAAACTGGCTTTTGCATCAAAATAAAATCCATCTATGATTTGATCCTTGAGGTTTAGTTTAGAAGCTGATTGAAGTGGTGAAGAGAAAGATGATGCTAAAGCGGCAAATGACTGATTTGTTGAGGCTTCACTCTGTCATCTCTTCCCCTGACACTTAAATTTAAAGCAATTTGTAATTTTTCCCAATAAGGGAGTAGAAGAGATAACAAATGGGTCTAGCCACTGAGGTTTATTCAGTTTATATAGTCTACCTTTATCAAACACGTCAATAGATTTCCCTCAAAAAATAAAAAAAAGCTTTACCTTCTTTAGTGAATTTCTCCTGGATCTATTGACTCTACTTATTTTCTGGTGCATTTCTGATTTAAAGACAAGCTCTTATAGAGAACTCACTGACTTGTTGTCTGTTAAACCCATAGTACTTATCAGTCATAAAATATTAAAAATACTTGTTGAATAAACAAATGAATAAATGAAAACTCCTACGAAGGAAAATGAATGTCTATTGGCAAGAAATGGTGCTGAGTGATTGTCTATCATATTAAGTTGTGACAACTCTGTGATTTAAATTATTAACTCTCATGTTATTCTCATTTCATAGAAAAGAATCAAGACTTTGTGAGCTTTATAAAAAATGCATCACATTTTGTGTATGCATGAAGCCCTCAACCCTCTGTCTCACTTCATAGCATGAGCTTTAACTGCTTTTTCCTTTTGTCTATTTTCTGGCATTAACAATTACAGTTGTAATAATCATTGCAAGGCTATGTCTATTGATTTAGATGTTCTTCTACTGTGCATTAACCACTTATAACAATGACTTTGTGAGGCCAAAGAGAAGAGTTAGATACTTGCCTTGAATTCTGCCAATATGAATTCAATCGCTAGCACTGCATAAACACACCACTACCAGGAGTGAGTGCCGAGCCAGGGGTAAGCATGAGCACCTTCAGGTATGTCAAAAATTTATTTTGTTTATTTCTATCAAAAACTTGTAAAATAGTAATTGTCACTGTCTCTACTTTACAGATAAGGAAAACGAGGCTTAGAGTTGATCAACTTACCTCTCATGAGTTCTTCAGGTAATGTTGACTATAAATAAATGGAGCAGTCAGTCAAAATCCCTATAATTTATTTTGCTTCATGATTTACTTTTGTGCTCAGACTTTTGCGAATCTGACATATTTTTAGAAGCCAGAATAATTGATGGTGCCTCATAATGGAAGCTCATCTGTCTCAGGAGGGGGTTATATTATTATTTTTCATTTCTCTCTGCAAAGGTAATAATTAGTAACTTCTCATCTAGTCATTCCCTGGATGACAAGTCATGTTACTTTGAATTCCCCATTGCTTTCTAACTCTCTCCAAGGTCAATGATTGAAAACAACAAATGAAACATTGATCACCAGTATTTATGACAGGAACCCTGGCTTCCGAAGACCCCTGATTGGTGATGACAAGCCTTCCAGTAGCCCTTGCTCCCTGGGGAAACTCTGGTGACTCAGTCAGGAAAAGATAAGCAGTAAGGGTTGGGGCTGTATTAGTTTCCTATAGCTCACTTCACAAACAGCAACAGACTTATAAAAACACTGTCCTTGGATTTAGAGCCCACCAGGTAATCTTGAATAGTTTTTTCTCACAATTCTGAACATAATTACATATAGAATGTTAGAAGGGACCATATTCTCAAATAAAATTGCACTTGCAAATATTGGGGTAAGGACTAGGTCACATCTTTGGGAAACTTCAGTTCACCATATGATCCACTCACAATTCTCTGTGCTAATCCAACTTTTAGCATCACACTGGAAAGGGACTATAAAGTATTGCTATAGTTACACATACACAGAGTTTTAAATAACTTGGCAGTCACTTCTTTGTTACAGCTGATGCACACTTGTGTACTGTGCTCTGCTGGAACTGAGAGCTAAGAGCTAAGCTAAAGTACAACTTTTCACAGGTTTTTTTTCTAAGATTCTACAGCTCATATATCTGGAACTAAGATTTGAACCCAGAATTTCTGACATGTGCTTTTTGGTTATAGACTTCTAGATGTCGAAAACAAGTTTGTCCTTGAAGAAGGAAAGGCCTCATATTATTCATGGCTTTTCTTTTAGGTTTTAGAAACACTTAGGAGAACCATGAAGCATTTGGCAAAGTTTGGACAAACTGGTGATTTCTGATTACTTTGGGTATCATCAATCATTCTTTTTTTTTCTTTTCTGAGTCAGGAGACACTGGATTTGGAAACCCACACTTTTCTGGTGAGATATTTTCTAACAGAATGTATCAGGTGAGCAAGTTCCAAGGTAAAAATATGGTGCAAACATTTAATTTTACTGTAAAGATATGGTGAATTAATCTTCCTCTTGGTCCGCCTTTCCCTCTGGGAGGGATTCTATAGAGATTTTGAGGTAAGATCTTCACTCTGCCATTCTTTCCCACTCTGCCATTCATCACACCGCATCCCTCTCTCAGAGGCTCCCTTTATGGAGAGGAATAGGGGCAGAGACACAATCACTTGCTTCCTGGTACACATTGAGCTAAGTGCACAGAGTTCCATTCAGTTTAAGCTTTTTATTTTTTTGAAAGTCCTAAATTATTTTTTATTATTTTTTATTCTTTTCTTTTTAATTTTATCTTACCACCATGAGATATACAATTACAAAGATGTTCATAGTTGGGTCACGTCTTACAGTGTTCCAGCACCCATTTGAGCACCTGCCAATGATCATTGTCTGACTTAATGCTGGGATATAAAGATGCAAGGCTGCTGGGATGCAAAAATAGATTCTAAGTTAGAGGTTCTGCCTTCAAGCAACTTAGCATCTAATAGACCCATATCACAACCACCCAAGTAAATATGACATGTAGGCACACAGGCAGGTGACTTCAGATTGGTCACACCAGCTTATTCACATTTTTGTAAACAGGAAGTCCATGGTCAATACTGTATTCTCAAGAACCAAGAGCACAGTATTATCCTCTTCACAGGCTTTATTGGAGACCCATCCTTCTTCTGAAGGAGCACATTTCTATCTTTCATACAGACTAATGGGTTAGAATTAAAGTTCATGTAACAATGTTTGGAACAAAAAGATGAGGATACACTAATACCTGATTGAAAAATTCTCTACCAATCCAATTGGCATGGGTCAATTTTGCTGAAGCAAACAATTCTACATCAAAACACACAGTATATCCTTCAATAAAAGAGTGTTAAAATAATTAAGGAAAATAAGAAGCTGTTCTCAACACTTATTATGCTTATTAAGTTGGATGTGTTTTGTAGTGAACAGTTTCTGGGAGAGACTTTTACTGCCCTGAAATAAATATCAAAGTAGTCATTGTGATATTGGGGGGAACCCTTAATTTAAAAAATACACAGGTTGGGTGTTTGTGTGACATCCCATCCATTGCCCTGAATTTTCACATTTGGGATTCCTCTTTTCCTCCTATAAGCCATTTGCATAGCTTTAGGTCAGAGCTTTATGCCAAAGAGATCACTTTTTGTGTAAACATGAAAGGACTCTGGGGGCAGGCATTTGTCAGTTTGACTCCACATTAATGACACCTGGAATTTCATTATATTTTCTACAATAAGCCCAGTACTATCTAGATTGGATATATTTCCTCATATCTCCCACTGATTCTATAAGAGGCATGCCCAGGAGCAGAGTAGACAGAACAAAGAACCTTGTGAGGATGGAAATATCAATCTAGATTGGCAGCATAGTTTGGATGGTATGATGCATTCCCCCATGAAAATACACCCTATAGATATTTATATGATTGGTGTAGTTTTTTTTTAATGCCAGTCCCTTCTGTCAGGAGTTTGCATAAGAAGCTTGTCTGGGAGGAAGGGTAAAGGCCTCACATTAGCACTTTGTAAGCTTGTGCCAGGGGTGTGACTCCCCTGGGATTTGCACCTAAAAGCTGGTTTTGAAATTTGGTTATGCCTGTTCTGCCCCCAAGGAAAGTCAGAGCCTTTTGGTTTTTAGGCAGGGTTGGGAAGACAAAGCTGCTGGGTCAAGAGGCATGAGTTAGTGTAGGCTGCAGGAAGTTCTTGATCAGAGAGCACATGGTCAGGTCATGTGCTCAGCAGCCCTGGGCTTGTGTTGAGTCTGCCAGCTGGTGTGGTAGAGGCAGAGTGTGTTTCACTGTTGGTTGGAAGTAAAAGGTTTTTGAATTATTTGTATTGGTCCCATGGCTTTTGTTCATCTGTCATCGATACCCCAAGCATGACCGGGGAACTGGATGGAGCCCAAAATTATTAGTGTCCCACACAGCTCCTACAGTTGGGGACAAAAAGAGTACAGTGGGTAAGCACAATGGGTAAGTGGGTAAGAGGCTGTGCTGTCAGCCTCTGCTGTCCATGCAGCTGACCTATATTTTAATAATTTTTTGATCCTCAGCACCACCTATGGTCCTCTGAGCAACACCAGATGTGATCTCTGAACACAGAGCCAGGTTTAAGCCCTGAGCACCGCCAGGTGCAGGTCCAAATAGCAAAGGGAAAAAATACAGATGTTGGAGCTTGAGAGATAGTACAGCAGGTATGAGATTTACTTTCCTTGCAACCTACCTGGGTTTGCTCCCCAGTACCACATATGTTTCCCAGTCAGGCCAGAAGTGATCTCTGAGCACAGAATAAGGAGTAAACCCTGAACACTGCTGGGTGTGGTCCCAAATTAAACAGTGCTCACATTTTTACCATTTTCAAAAGGAATTACTGCAAGGTCACTTTATGTAAGTTTATGTAAGTTCTAAGATGCTACTACTTCCTTGCCAAGTGCTACTGTAGCTATTTTTTTAGACACTATATATAGTGCCTCAGAGAGGATAGCTTCTGCTCTTTATTGTTCTGATACAAAGGGCATCAGTAAAAGTGGAAGAAAACAATATGGAAAGAAAAAGCAAGAGACAAAGAAAATGAGCCCTGAGCATGTAACAGCATATGTAAATCCATAGAGCTGCAGGATCCTAAGATAAATGCAGAGTCCTTCCTTTATCCCAGAATCTTCCATCTGATCTGAATTTGTTGTATTTCTGGTATCAAATTGATGTAGGTGTGCCCCATGGATGGCTTATGTGAGGCTGGGAGGGGAGAGAGATGGTTGCTTTCTCCCCAGCTGCCTCAGCCACCCGGGATCCACTTGGCTGGCCCCTGCACAGCGTGGGCCTGAGCCCCACCAGCCCCATGAGGTGGTCATCAAGTCACACTTGATATTTGCTTAACCTCTAGGCATGGGAGTTGATCCCTACTACCCGATATTTCTTGAGGAATCACGAACTCAGGCTGGAGTGAGGAATTGCTCTTTGCAGGAAAGGAAAGTAAGTCCTCGGCCTTACCTAGGGTTTCCTCAGGGTTCTTGTCTTCCTCGCAGAAAAAGAATTTTCAGGAGTCAATGAGCAGTGAAGTAAAACAGATTACAGATTTTATTATGGAGAGAAAATGATTGAGAGAGTACACATCTCAAGAGGGGAGATGCGGGCTGCTCCAGAGGCTGAGAACGAGCCCAGACTGATTTTCAAAGGGGCTTTTATCCCTTTGGCCTGGAATGCTCTGGAGTCTTCTGCTGGACCATCAAAGATTGATGGGGGCCTAAGAGCTGTACAGAAGAAGGTGGGTCCAGCTTCCTCAGGGTCTATTGTTGATTAATGGGTCCTATCAGTCTTCATTCCTGGTTCCAAACAGTGATAGCCTAATGTTGACAGCTCATTGCCACGCAGGGCCCCCTACATCAAAATTTCTGGTTAATAATGGTTTGTTGGGCACAATTTCTGAGTGAAAATGCAAAATGCTTTTCTACTCAGCAGGAGAGAGGATCAGCATGGAAGTTAACAGGCAACCAGGGAAGAGACAGCATTTTGATCCTGGGCTGAGTAGAGTGACTGTTCTTATGTCCCTTTCAGCGCTTTTAAGTCTTTTCAACCTCTGCTGTCTCCCATCAGCCAACACCACAGAGCCCAGTTCTCTGAGCACTCCCAACAGCTTTGCAAGATTTGACCTGGGCAATGCTGCAACAGGCTCTTGTGACACATCTTGTTTTCTGCTTCCAGTACCACAGGAAGCCTATTCACCTGATTTTGTGCGCAACGTCCTTGTAGGATAGTGTTTTCACCTCATTAAGTGAAAGACTTAGGAGCTGGTTTCAACTTAGTAGTGCTGGAATGTATTATGCGTGAAACACTAAAATTAATATTTTTATAAACCACATGGCTGAAATAAACTTTAAAAATAAATAATAAGTAAAACAGACATTCTCTATTGTCACCACCAGATTCCCTTAGGATTTTTTTTTGCTACATTATTTTTTATTTACTGACTCACCGTGTAATAGACCATTACAAAGCTGTTTATAGTTGGATTTAAGTCATCCAGTTTTCCAGCATCATCCCTCCACCAGTCACATTTCCCAACACCAGTGTGCCCCATTTTTTAATTTTTTTTCTTATTTTTACAATTAAAAGATATACAATTAAAAAGTTCATATTTGGGTTTTGGTCATACAGTGTTCCAGCACCCATCCCACCACCAGTGCCCATCTCCCACCACCAATGTCCCCGATTCCTCCCCCCTTCCCCAGCCCTCCTCCATGGCAGGTTCTTTATTTCTTTCCCCTTCTCTCACTCTTTTCCTTCCCTTACAGACTATAGATTACAGAACATACATTAAAGGGTTGTCATGTGTATCTTTTTGCCTCTATTTAATGCTCAGTTCTAGGTTGGCATTAGTACCCTCGACAATTGTTAGCACACTGTTCCATTTTCTGTCTTACCTAGCCTCTGACACCCACAGGTTTGTGATAATTTCCACCATTGACAAGACCTCCTGATATATGTTTCACTTGACCTTGGATATTGGTATCATAATATGTACATATATATTTATGTTATGCAAATAAATGCAGTCATTCTGTATCTGTCTCTCTCCTTCTGGCTAATTTCACTCAACATAATCCTCTCAATGTCCATCCATTTATAGGCAAATTTTATAACTTCATTTTTCCTAACAGCTGCATAGTATTCCATTGTGTATCTTTATCCAGTGTTTCTTTATCCAGTCATCGATTTTCGGGCCCTCTGGTTGCTTCCAGATTCTGGCTATTGGGCATAATGCTGCTATGAACATAAAAGTAGGCATGGTGTTTCCGCTGCGCATTTTTGGTTTCCCAGAGTAGATTCCCAGGAGTGGTATGACTGGGCCAAATGGGAGTTCAATTTCTAGTCTTTGGAGGAATGTCCATATTTTTTCCAGAAAGGCTATACCAGCCGGCATTCCCACCAACAATGGATGAGTGTCCCCTTTTCCCCATATCCACGCCAGCACTTGTTGTTCTTGCTCTTTTGAATATGTGCCAGTCTCTGTGGTGTAAAGTGGTATCTCATTGTTGTTTTGATTTGCATCTCTCTGATGATTAGTGATGATGATCATTTTTTCATATGTTTCTTGGCCATTCGAATTTCTTCCTTGCTGAATTTTCTGTTCATTTCTTCTCCCCATTTTTTGATGGGGTTGTTTGTTTTCTTCTTGTAAAGTTCTACCAGTGCCTGATAGATCCTGGATATTAACCCCTTATCAGATGGGTATTGGGTGAATATTCTTTCCCATTCTGTGGACTGCTTTTTGTATCTTAGCCACTGTTTCTTTTGAGGTGCAGAAGCTTTTTAGTTTCATGTAGTCCCATATGTTTATCTTTTCTTCTAGTTGCTTTGTTAGTGATGTTTCACCTTTGAAGATGCCTTTAGCTGCAATGTCGTGGAGGGTTTTTCCTATATTTTCTTCAATGTACTCTATGGATTCAAGTCTGATATTCAGATCTCTAATCCATTTTGATCTGATTTTTGTGCATGGTGTTAGACACAGGTCCAAATTCATTTTTTTTTACATGTCGCTGCCCAGTTTTCCCAACACCACTTGTTGAAGAGGCTTTCCTTACTCCATTTTAGACTCATTGCACCTTTATCAAATATTACATGATTATGTGTTTGAGGTTGGGTGTCAGGATACTCAATTCTATTCCATAGGTCCAAAGGTCTGTTTTTATTCCAATACCATGCTGTTTTAATTACTACTGCCTTGTAGTACAGTTTGAAGTTGGGAAAGGTGATGCCTCCCATATTCTTTTTTCCCGAGGATTGCTTTAGCTATCCTTGGGGGTTTAGTGTTCCATACAAATTTCAGGAGTATTTGGTCAATTTCTTTGAAGAATGTCATGGGTATCCTTATAGGGACTGCATTGAATCTGTACAGAGCTCTAGGGAGTACTACCATTTTGACAATGTTGATTCTCCCCATCCATGAGCAGGGAATATGTTTCCATTTCCTTGTGTCCTCTTTTATCTCTTGGAGCAGTGTCTTGTAGTTTTCTTTGTACAGGTCCTTTACACACTTGGGTAGGTTGATTCCTAGGTATTTGATTTTCTGTGGCACAATTGTGAATGGAATTGTTTCCTTAATATCCCTTTCTTCTCTTTCGTTATTTGTATATAGGAAAGCCACTGACTTTTGGGTGTTTATTTTGTATCCTGCCATTCTACTATACGCATCTATTGTTTCTAGGAGTTTTTGGGTAGAGAGTTTAGGGTTCTCTAGGTATAATATCATGTCATCTGCAAATAATGATAGCTTGACTTCTTCCTTGCCTATCTGGATGCCCTTGATGTCCTTTTCTTCTCTGACTGCTATGGCAAGTACTTCCAGTACTATATTGAATAAAAGGGGTGAGAGTGGGCAACCTTGTCTTGTCCCTGATCTCAGGGGGAAGGCTTTCAACTTTTCCCCATTGAGAATGATGCTCGCTGTGGGCTTTTGGTAGATGGCTGAAACTATCTTGAGGAAAGTCCCTTCAATTCCCATATTCTGGAGGGTTTTAATCATGAACGGGTGCTGGATCTTATCAAATGCTTTCTCTGCGTCCATTGATAGGATCACATGGTTTTTATTTTTTATTTTATTGATATGATGTATTATGTTGATTGACTTGTGAATGTTGAACCATCCTTGCATTCCCGGGTTGAATCCTACTTGGTCATGATGTATAATCTTCTTGATGAGTCTTTGGATTCTGTTTGCTAGTATTTTGCTGAAGATCTTAGCATCCGTGTTCATCAGGGATATTGGTCTGTAGTTTTCTTTCTTTGTGTTGTCTCTCCCTGCTTTGGGTATCAGGGTGATATGTGCCTCATAGAAGCTGTTTGGGAGTGTTTCTGTTTCTTCCGTTTCCTGGAAGAGCTTGAAAAGGACTGGCAGTAGGTCCTCCTTAAAGGTTTGGTAGAGTTCACTAGTGAATCCATCTGGACCTGGGCTTTTGTGTTTGGGCAGACTTTTAATTACTGTTTCTATTTCCTCGATGGTGATAGGCTTATTCAGGTATTGGACGTCTTCTTGTTTCAGCCGTGGGAGGTTATAGGACTTCAGGAATTTATCCATTTCTTCTAGATTCTCATGTGTCATGGCATACAGGCTCTCAAATAATCTCTGATGATCTTATAGATAAAAAAAATCTATATTTTCCACCATTTTAAGAGATCCCAATTTCACTAACATACAACAATTTACAATAATGATGATTAAACATGCAGAAATCTCATTAGGATAGAATAAATTGACTAAATGAGACTTGAAACCAATTAGATATCTTCTTTGTTGCTTTATTATATTAGGAAATTTAAACCAGAGACATAGCACAGTGGTTAGAGCACTTGCCTTGCATTCAGTAGATCTAGTTTGATTTTCAGGACCTCATAAGGTCCCCTGACACTATCAGGAATAATCACTGAGTACAAAGCCAGGAGTAATCCCTGAGCAACAACAGGTTTGGTCCCAAACTAACAAAAAAGAAACAATTAAGGAGTTCAGGAATATTTCACCAAAATTAAATGTCACGATGTACTGCAAAGTTGAAAACATTGCACTCCACCCAGAAAAAGTTTTTTCCTTTCACATTCCTCATTCTTTCCCTTTCCTATGGTATAAAATGATGACTTGACTACTTGTAACTTGTGGGAAGTGAGCTTTGAGTAACATTCCTCACATTACTCCCCTTTCCAAAGGATTTATTTGTTTGAGGATTTCCTGTGCCATTTTATGAGGAGTTTAAGTATTGGCTATCTAAATATGTTTGCTTTGTGGAAGTCAATAAGCCTTGAAATATATACATAAAATAATCTTATATATTTCTTAAAGTCCAATAAAAAAATTTTACCAAGAATTTTACCAAGTTTCACCAAGAATTGAAAATGGGACTGAAGAAATAGTACTGTGACTAGCGCATTTACCTTGCACATGATTGACCTAGGTTTAATTCCCAGCACTCTATATGATCTTCTCATCCTTACCATGAATGGTTCCAAAGTGCAGAGCCAGGAATAAACCCTAAGAATTGCAGAGTGTGGTTCCAAACCAAATAAACAAACAAAAGATGGCTTCATCTGTTTATTTTAAGTAAAAATGTATGTTAAGTCATAAAATATGTTCCATTAGCACAGCCACTGATATAAGATATCTTTCTAGATTTTTTATTTATCATGAAAATATTTTCACTTGGAAATTATTTAATATTCAATGATAAAAAATTCTAAACATATTACTAATAGTATCATAGTCGTTCACTATCTTTGAACCAGAAGATTTTTGACTAGGTTTGCCACTAGTGGTGTGTTCTTAAAGTTTGCACTTCAACTGTGCTTGAGTCTAATGCTAATACTGCCATGAAATTTTCTAAGACACATCCCTAATTGTTACTTAGTTTTGATGTAAACTGGAGATTCCGTTCAGTTTGGTTTAGAAGGCAATAGCAGTTTTATCCCATTTTATAGAATTTTTATTCAACAAGCTATGATGTCAGACCCTAACACCTAAAGACAAAGTCAGACACAAACACCTGAAGAGTCTGCCATCAGTACTCATCAATTCACTGGCTCTGCTCTTCACACGCTACCTGTCCGAATGCAAGGTGCCCTCCCATTGGAAAACCAGCAGAACAGCTCTACTGTTCAAGAAGGGAGACATCCACGACATTCGCAACTATCGCCCCATCTGCCTGTTGTCTATAATCTACAAGCTGTTCACTTGAGTCATCCTGAACAGGATTGGCAGAGCATTAGATGAAGGGCAACTATGCGAGCAAGCTGCTTCTGAAAAGGATTCAGCACAATCGACCATATTCACACAGTAACCAAGCTCATTGATGTTTGTATGGAGTCCCAGATGCCACTCTGTCTCACGTTCATTGATTTAAAGAAAGCCTTTGATTCTGTGGAGACTGAAGCAGTCATCGAAGCCCTAGCCAAATAGGGCGTTCAAACCCAATACATCAAGATCCTTTGTGAGCTGTATTATGGATTCACCCCAGAATCTCACCATTCTACGAAGGATCTTATATGGAAATAATGAACATTATTCCATTCCTTATATGGAAATAATGAACATTTGCCCATTCTCCCACAGTTTACTGTAGGTCCCGTCCTCTTCCCACCATTTTCATGTATAAATACTGTGAACTTCTCAATAAAGACGAGTGCTTGAACAACCTAGGTGACTGGCGCTCCTTCTCTTCTTTCTGCTTTCTCATTCAGGTCGTATCCCCCCCACTCGAGATTTCCCTAGTTGAGTCCTACCCTGCTGGTCGGGGTGGGACAGCTCAATTTGTATGTTGTTTTCCTTGCATGTGACCAACCTGGTTTTGATCCTTGGAATCCTTGATCTTGATCACTCTGTGCACTGCCAGAAGAAATTCCTGATTTTTGATCCAGGAGTAAACCCTGAGTATTGCCAAGTGTAACCCCAAAGCAAAAATAAACAAACAAAAATATGTATACAGGGAAAACTGCATTCTAATTATCCCCCTTAACAGTCTCAAATACATTAGTCTTAAAGATTGTGACAAGTCTCAGCTGAATTGTTTAGCTCAATTTTTCTCAAATGTAAAGTTATTATTTTTCTTTTAATGTCTCTTTTCAAAGCTCTTCAAAGTCAAGAAAATGCTAAGAACACTGGAGCAGTGGTCCTTCTTTGCAATCCCTTAATGGGGCCCTATCAATTTTAATCTCTGTGTCTTTCTTCCACGTTTCCCCACCAACCATGCATCCACTGGTCAAGACCAAGCCCCTTTGTCCACTCTTTTCAAATAAGAAGAATCATTATAGGGGCCGGATCAATAGTACAGCGGGTAGGGCATTTGCCTTGCATGTGGCATCGAACCATTGCTGGCCTGGGTTCAATCCCTGGCATCCCATATCGTCCCCAAGCACCGCCAGGAGTAATTCCTGAGCGAAGAGCCAGGAGTAACCCCTGAGTATTGTCGGGCAGCAACCCAAAAAGTAAAAAAAAAAGAAGAATCATTATAGACTGATTCCAGGGCCATTTGACTGGGTATTTCCATGAGACACACTGTGTTAAGTGTCTTTCATAGATCATTTTCTTTTTTTTTCATTTAAATGTAATTTATTTTTCCCAGTCAATGTGATTTTATTTTTTTTTTGTTTTTCTTCTCTTTCAGATTCTTTATTAATTATGCTTTTTTAATATATATTTTTCTTTTTAATATTTTATTATATCACAGTGAGATATACAATTACAAAGATGTTCATGTTTGGGTTTCGGTCATATAGATAATTTTCTTATTACTTCAAGCAAACTTCAGGTATTTTTGCTTGCTCCGATTCATAGATGATAAAAATTGGGAAATATGAAGTTACATAATTTTCTGGGAATTCTAAAATAATAAATTGCCTGTCTCGGTTAGCACCTGGCTTTGTCCTACATAGCTCCTAGATCTTGCTCACCATGCAGGCGGCTATGCCTGCTGGCCTCGGAGCAGGGATTTGGATGCCTCCACCCATTCCCCAGACTCTGGGTCAGTGTGTGTGGCCCTGAGCTCCAGCCACCACAGCCAATTACCGGAAGACAGACATTCCAGATCCACAGCTGTGCAACTCGGCCTCAGAGTGAGCGACCCAGGGAGTTCCTGGAGGAAAAGTAAAAGGCTTGACCAGCACCTGGCCATTTCCTACATAGCTCCTAGGGCTTGCTCAACATGCAGGCAGCCACGCCTGCCAGACTCAGAGCAGGGATTTGGCCTTCAACCATTCCCCAGACTCCGGGTCAGTGGGTGTGGCCCTGAACTCAAGCCACCACAGCCAACTGCCGGAAGACAGACATTCCAGATCCACAGCTGTGCAGTCATGGCCTCAGAGGTTAATATTAGACTCTAAGGTATTTTAGTACCAGGTCCTTCCCGGGATCTTTCTCATTTATACACTTTAATGATCATTTTATTTGCAACAAACTGGAGAGGTTATGGGGTACGAGGAATTACTATGTCACTCTAGAACTCACTATTAAATATTCAGATAGAGATATCACATATCGTTAGTATTGTAGGGTAAGCCACAAAGTGTAACAGAATATAGAGAAATACAGGGACATAGACAAATAGATCAGAGAAATAAAATGTGCCTGCAATAGGGGCAGGCAGGGTTTGGGTGGTGGAGGCATGTTTGGGATATGGGTGGTGGGAATTTAGTTCTGGTGGAGGGATGGGTTCTGGAACACTGTATGGCATGATCCAATTATAAACATCCTTTTAATTGTATATCTCGCATGGTGTAATAAAAATTAAAAAAATAAATTAAAAAATAAATAAATTGCCTGTGTGTGACTCCAATGTTAAACCAATTACCCATAAACTAAGGATTCCTGTTACCCAGTTGACTTTATTTTATTTCTTTAATTGTGTGTGTGTGTGTGTGTTGTATGTATCACTGTATTACTTGGTTTCCTGTTGTTCATTGATTTGCTTGAGCGGGCACCAGTAACATCTTCATATGTCCTATTCCATGCTAGCGTAGCCCAAGGGCATCTGCTCGCTCCAGGAACACAAAGAGCCACAAACCATTCCTTCAGGTCCTGGGAATGAAGTCTATAACTGTTACTGGTTTTAGGCATATCAACAAGACACAGGTAGCTCACGCTCTGCTGTAAAATAATTATGTACAACTAAAATATTTTCATGTAATAGCATCTAAATGATACATTACAAAAAACATAATATAATGTGCTTTCACATACAGTAATTTCATTTGATTCTCTTAACATGAACATATCACATAATATAACATATTATAACACCATGAAGATACAACAGTGTTCTTGCCATCCCTACACCACTTCCCAATTTACACAGCAGAAAACTAAATTTGCGGTCACTAGAAAGCACACGAGGAATTACAAAGAGAGGACAGGAATGCTTTCATCTCAATTCAAAAGTTGGGATGAAGAAACAGTGCAGTGGGTAAGGCATTTCTTGGATGCATTTAACTGGTTCAGTACTACATATGCCTCCCCTCCCGAGTATTATCAGTGGTGATCCCTGAGCCCAGAGCCCTGAGTAAGCCCTAAGTACTGTAAGGTGTGGCCTACCCACACCAATATAATAATGAATAAAATATTTATTTATGGGAAAGGCAAGGCATGCAGAGCTGGGGATCAAGACCAGAGCCTTACCAATAAAGGTACAGGGAATCATACCCTCAACCTGTGGGCAGGTTTCTCTAAGCTGCCATTTCTAATCTGTACAATGAAGACGAATTACTGGTTTAATGGAGTTTTCAGAAAAAAAAATCTTAATAATGATGCAGGGCACCTAACACATGGTGGAGGGTCAATGGGAGCTTTTATCTTTGAAAGACGCTTATACATAATATATATATGCTTATTTTTAAGCATCTTTCAAAGATAAAAGTCTATTTTTATTCCTGAACCTTTAAGAATAGTGTTTTTTGTTTACAATACAACCCACAGAAAACTTTGACAGGTAAAATGGTAATTATATGCTTATTTATATAAGCATATATATATACATATATATATATATTCACACACATATATATATATCCAAATTGACTTAAATATTCACTTTAAACAATCATTATAGTTAATGGTATCAAAACATAGCAATTAAACTTGTATATTTCTCCACAAATTCATTTTGAAAGGAAAAAGTAATTATATTTAAATAAAAATGCTACATAAGTAGGAATAGTAAAGAGCAAGAGAAGAGGAAAGGGGAGGTAAAGAAAGAGGAAGAAATAGATGTTTGTGAGGCAAAAATTAGGAAGTAGCCTGCACTAATACCACTGTTTCCTATTTCCTCCATTCCTTTGTCTAGGCGAAAGCCCACTGAGTTCATTCCTGTGTGCCATGATATTTTTTGCACTGAGTAAACATTGCTGGCAGTCATAAACTCTAGGAGGTCTGTGAAATTTCTTATTTTCTATCTTGATTTGGAATGCAATATTTTTAAGTATTTTACGTATTTTAAATAAATATGTATTTTGTACTACATTAAGTATTTGAAAAGTATTTTAGGTGCTTTTACACTCAATGTTTCTCTTAAAGAGAGAGAGAGGGAAGAAATGGAAAAGTGCCATCTATAGCAGGTTGGGGGAGGTGGAGGGAATTTGGGAACATTTTGTGGTGGGAAATGGGCACTCCTGGAAGGACGGGTGCTGGAATACTGCATTACTGAAACCCAAACATGAACATTTTTGTAATTGTATATCTCACGGTGGTCACTTGTCACTTGTTACTTGTCTTCCCTTTGTTCATGGATTTGCTCAAGCGGGCGCCAGCAACGTCTCCATTCATTAGGTTGAGGTCCATTATTGTTACTGTTTTTGGTATATTAAATACAGCACGGGTAGCTTGCCAGGCTCTGCCATGGCTCTGGGTTCATCCCAGGGGACCTCACTCACAGTGGTATAATAAAAAAAAATATAATAAAGTTTCTCTTTAAACGGAGAGAAATATATGCAAATATATTTCTATGTAAATATGATATGCAAATATGTAAATATAAATTATTTTGAGTTGTGAGGCATTAAATTATAAAGATAGATAAATGCTTTCTTTTTTCTTAGAGAGATAAAAATATGGAGTGAAAGCACAAGCTCCATTGCGTGAAGTAATCCAAAGAGTGCAAATGATGTGCAAGGATTGAGAGTTAGAGATGAGAAAGATTCCAAATTGGTAGTCGTGCTATTAGTGGAAAGATGAGCTTTAAAAAGTGTCTGTTTCTCTGAATCAGGAGAACATCAATCTTCAACATGAGAAACCAAAGTCACTATGGGCTCTGTGAGTGCCAGGGAGGCTTTACAAAATGGCTCCGTCCCTTTGGATCCTTATGACGGGTGTGACCCAAAAAAAAAAAAAAAGATAAAAAAAGACCCTGATGGAACAGTTTGAGGCTCTTCATATTCTTGAGGCAACCAGATGACATTGGGATAGGGTTCAGTGGAAATGTTACTGGCACACGCTCAAGCAAATCAATGAATAATGGGATTCAAGTGATCTTGATCAAGTGAAGTGATCTTTTATTTAACTTCCCAACTGAGTAGTAGGAGTGGCAGCAACAGAGTGGAGCTATTGCCAAAAGGCGCCAGTCACACTGGCTCTGATAAATAACAAGGGACAATACACTATAGCAAGAGTTATAACATTATGAAACATCATTAACACTAACAATATACAGACGTTATATTGAGCAGACACACCCTAGACTTCAATTTCTATTTGTTTTCAATGTTAAGTAATTCTCATAAAAATAAAAGCTGAGAGAGATGTTAATGCAGGTCACACAGAAGTAAATTTGTTCACTTGGACCACAAGAACTCCCTTGAATCATTTAGAAGACAGAGATGAGGCCTTGTTTTCTGGGATGTTAGAATTAAGTGGTTAATGGGTGGCAAATATTTTGAGGTGTTTTAAATAGTTCCAGATGTAATTATCTCTCAAAGTGACCTCTTCATCAGGAGGCTTTACTAGGCATCTTTGCCAGAATAAAAAATCCCAGGCTCACCTAAGCTTCAGTTGAAGTCAGTTGTCTTCAGTCTACTTATATTCCTGAACCTTTTTAAAATAGTGTTTCTTGTTAATAATACAACCCACAGAAAACTTTGACAGGTAAAGTGGAATATTTCTATTTAAAATAAATAAATCTGTTTTCATCCCACTAGAATTCACAATTCATTTTATTTAGAGATGTGTGTTCCTAAAAACTGGAACCAATGTGTGGGTTATCTATCATAAATGTAAATTTCTTTTCTGGGGCAGCCCAGTTGCATCATGTGTTTAATAAGGACTTTGTGCCCTCATCTGTTTCCAGACTAAACATTAAATTACTGTCTCTGACCCTACCAAGTGCAGTTACTTTGTAGGCTCAGTCTCCGACATTTAGACATATTTCTTCTACTGACTTGGATTGATAGCTACTTCATTGATAATTTCCCCTTGGATTATTATTCTCTTTCTCAAGTACAATGACACTAAATGGTTATTAAAATGTTATACTGTCATTCCCTTCCTTGAAAGTCAGCCATTGAATGCTTTCTAGTAGTTACCAAAACTAGAGTTATCCTTTTCTTGAATGTCTGGTTATGGCCTCTGGTAGCTATAATCCCTTTAGGTTTATGTCACTACTCAAAAGACCAATGATCTTGAATGGTTCACAGTAAAGACTTAAGGTTGGTCTACAAGACCAGAATGAAATGGATCGTCTCCAGTCCATATAGTTTTATTAGGCACAATAACAGTCAATGAGGTATCTATCAACTACTGCATGATCTAATTCAATTATTATGGTGCCTGAACTAGATAGCATCAGTTCCATTGATTATTTAACCATTAATGACAGCAAGCTCTTAAAGAGGACAGAAAATAGAGGTGGCTCCCTGGGAAATTTTTAATAGTTTTAATCATGGCAGACTTATATATATATATGGCCCAAATGGGTCCAAGGAAGACATTTCTTTTGCTTAAATTGCAAAGATGACCCTGACAATGAAGATGTCTCCTGAACCCCACCAGGAGTGATCCCTGAACACAGAACCAGGAGTAAGCCTTAAGCACTGCAATGAATATATAGCTCCCAAACAAAATAAAACAAGCTTACTTATATTCATCAACACCAAATTTCCAAGACCTTCTACCACTGAACTTTTTTTTTTGCTTTTTGGGTCACACCTGGCAATGCTCAGGGGTTACTCCTGGCTCTGTGCTCAGGATTTCCTCCTGGAAGTGCTCAGGGGACCATTTGAGATGCTGAAGACCGATCCCTGGTAGACTGTATGCAATGCAAACACCCTACCCACTGTGCTATCACTTCGTCCCTGACCTCTCACTTCCTTTTTTTTTTTTTTGCTTTTTTTGGGCCACACCCGGCGATGCTCAGGGTTTCTCCTTGCTCTGCAGTCAGGAATTACTCCTGGCGTTGCTTGGGGGACCATATGGGATGCCGGGATCGAACCCAGGCCGGCATGGGCAGGCCGTGTGCAAAGGCAAGCGCCCTATCCACTGGACTATCGCTCCTTCCCCCTTTCATTTCTTAATGAGTTAAACTGACCATAAAAAATTAATATCTTATTTCACCACAAGCTATCAAATGTTGGCATTTTTATGGTGAATGGAGGATTTTTGGTTTATAGAAACAGCACATTTTATTTAAAAATTTAAATTATGTTTATTTTATAATTGTATTACCTTGAGATACATAGCTACAAAGGTATCATGCTTGGATTCAGCCATACAATGTTCCACCACCCATCCTTCCACCAGTGTGCATTTCCCACCACCTATTCTCCCAGTACTCCTCCTATCCTCCTCTCCCCACCTCCAGAATGCCTCTATAGCAAGCACATTTTTTTCTCTTTTCACACTGTCTCCCCTTTTGGTTTTAATACAGATATTGTGACTCAATCATATTTGGTCCTTTACCTACTTTCAGCACACATCTCCCATCCAGAGTGATCCCTTGAAAATATGTTTAAATATCAACTGATATTTACGGTTTCAAAATACAGAATCTTGTATTTGTGCTTCATTTTGCTCTGTAATTACAAAATAAATACAGACTCTGATATAGTTCACGCTGTTCAAGAAAACTTTGGACTGCAAGATGAGTTCTCCATTGCAGAGTAAATTGTAGCTCAAAGTGACCAAATTCAAGAAGGCAGTTTCTTTGTTCTAGTAAGTAGGCATTGGATCCACCTAAACTACTATCTCATTCTTCTGGTTTTTGAGTTATTTCCATTTAGCCCACACCTTATTTTCAATAGCTATATGATTCTTAAGTGGAATTAATTTTGTATGATCTCTGTTTCTTGTCTAGTAAATGAGGATTCAGGGATTGCTCAGTGCTCAGAAACTATTCACGTTTGGCATGCTCTTGAAGGATGTCTGGATGTTCATGTATACAGATTTAATAAACTTTAGAGTACTGCAACAATTTATCAATTGTTCTGTGATGTTGAATCAATGACTGTCATGCATTGTTGACTGTGGAGAAGGTAAGGTAGTTGCAACACCCATTTTTCCTCATCCAATAAATCTTTCACTGTGCAAGTGCCTACGAATGCAATTTTTAGTAGTATAACTTTAAATTTCATTTAAAGAAAAAATAAAGAAAATAATAACAAACTTAGAATTTTATTTTATTTTATGTTTTTAGTTCATACCGTTAGGGATCACTCCTGAAAGTACTCACGGGACCATATGCTGTGCCAGGGGATCAAATATAGGTCAGGTATATGCAAGACAAGCACCCTGCCCAATGTACTCTTTCTATGGCCTTTGCACTGTATTTAATCTAATGAATTACTTCTCACCAATATAAATGTCCAATTAGAATACCTAAGTGTTTTGTAAGGCTATAAAGTGGAAATTCAAGACGTCAGCAACAAAAGCAAATTGTTTTTTTTCCACATGCAAAAAAAAAACTTCCACATGCAAAAAAAAAAACACAAAAACTTACTACAGAAAGGAGCTAGAGCAATAACACATGCAACTCACCCAATTTCTATCTCTGGAATCAGATACAGTTCCACGAGCCCTCTCCATATTTCAGTTTGCCCCTGAACACAGTGTCAGCAATAATTCCTGAGCACTACTGGATATGACTCCAAACAAATAAAAGCCCCAAAATTACAATAACAACAAAACAAAACTTATTCAGAAAAATATATACAAAATAATATTGGGCTTATATATAGTTAGAAATAAGCAAAATAGATAGTGGGAGAAATCTAACAGGGCATTCTTTTCACTGAGAAGAATTATGACTATGGACTTGAGATAAACAGGTGCTCTGGTGAAGTTCTGTTTATCTGCAAGGTGCATGCTCACTTTGTGAACACTCATCATATTCTCTTTATATGACTTGGGAACTCCCATTGAATGTGTTTACTTGAAATAAATAAATTAATAAATATTCAAAACAAGATGCCTCAAAGCAATTGGAAACACAAATTAATAATATTTGTGTCAATAGTTTGTGGGCACATTATGTTATTTAATTCTTATGACATTATAAGAATTTTAATAATGAAATAGTCACAATAAATAAATTTACTCGAGGTGCCTGGGAGGGATGGCAGGTTCTAGCCCTGGCCCGCCACCCCAGCAGAGCCTCACAATAAGTCAGATGACCCCTCCCACTCAATGAGGGCCACCATTTTCCACATCTGGACTCCCCTCTCATCAGAACTCCACCCAGCAGAAGAGCTGATCACAGCCCGGCTCATCCAGATCCACCCTGCAGCAGTCTTTTTCAAGTCCGCCCAGGTATGCTAATCCAGAGACACACAGACATGGGGCATAGCTGCTACCGGCTCTCCCTGTGCCCAGCTGATCACGAGGTGCCCGCGAGGGATGGCAGGTTCTAGCCCTGGCCTGCCACCCCAGCAGAGCCTCACAAGAAGCCAGACGACCCCCTACTCCATGAGGGCCACCATTTTCCACATCCGGACTCCCCTTTTGTCAGAATTCCACCCAGCAGAAAAGGTGATCACAGCTGTGTTCATGCGGCAGGTGGCTGCACGTTTCATCAAAAATTGCTCGAGATCAGAGGTGACTACAAGAGTATGCCACCCGCACGGCAGAGCCTGGCAAGCTACCCGTGTTGTATTTGATATGCCAAAAAACAGTAACAATTATAGACCTCATTATCATGACCTGATGGAATGGTTTGAGGCTCTTTATGTTCCTGGAGCAAGCAGATGCCCTTGGGCTCTACTTGCATGAGACAGGACATATGGAGCTGTTACTGGTGCCTGCTCGAGCAAATCTATGATGAACGGGAAGACAAGTGATACAAGTGAATTAATGAAATAGTCACAATAAATAAATTTACTCATAGTCTGTGCAGGTAGTGATAGAAACAGGTCTCCAAATGTAGACTTTTTGGTAACAGAATGAATTCTGCTTCAAGGTAGGATGTTCTTCTTATGGACCTCGTTGTGGCTGGGCTAAGTTATTCATGGTTCTAGAGTCTCAACTTTATTTCATTACATCTTGACTTTCATAGATTTCTTGAATCTGGGCCTATTGATTTATACTGAAAGTATACCTCCCCTTGTTCTCATCCCTTTTTGTTCTCATCCTCTACTTCCCCTTTTGTTCTCATCCTTTTTCACTCAAAAACAACGCTACCCCTAAAACAAATACACACAACACATAACAAAACAACGTCCCTTACAACCTAATGAGAACTTTAACCTAAATTACAATTACAAAACTCTTCTTTGGTCCTGGGTTAGTGGAGAGAAGCATTTGTAATATTCTCTGACTGCTCCTTGGCTGTTTTTAAATACAGTGCTGTCAGCCTTTCATCCTTGCTGCATCTTTGCTTGCTGCCACCCTAAATTGGACTCACTTTTTTGTCGTCCTGCTCATTTGAATGGAATTTTACCCAGATAACACCTTCTGAGGTACACATCCAAGCATTGGAAGCAGTTCCAGCAGAACATACTGCCATTCGTGATGCCTCCTTCAGGTTAAACATTTTATTTTAATCAATAAGTAAATGGCAAATAAATGGCATGAGCCCTGTGTCCAATATAAATGAGATCAGCTGAAGAAGCAGAAAAGGGCACTGCAGCATTGTCCAATACACATTGAGCAGCATTGCCTTCAGCTCTGTAAACTTGAGGTGAAGTATCCAGATGAAAGTGAACAACAAAGTGCATCATCCAGATGTTTGAGAACATCACGGCATCTGGCATCCTTTACCTTAATATACCAGCTTCATTTTGAGATGACAGAGGTGCTATGCTCTGAATCTCTGTCATCCGGAAAAGGGTCATGACTGTGTGAGATGTTCTTTGTCCTTTAATATAAATCTACCCAGTCAGCCCTGGGAAACAGTGGCTGAAAATGCACTGCAAATATAGCCACAGTGTAAGCTTGGAGAATTTGCCAAGTACTGCCTCAAATACATGTTTTACATAAATAATTCCCTACATTTTTTCTGATTATTCCTGCTAATTTACTTCAGTTCGACTTTTTCAGACGTGTAATGTCTCATTTTTTGAGTGAAAATATGCCACAGCAGAAAGAGCTGACCTTCGTGCATTTGCAGACTCTGCTGTGTACCTGACAAATGAGGCAGCAAGGCCTTTCCATATTCTCTTTGGGGTCTATTGGCTGAGGAATCCTTGGTCATCCCACCTGCCTGGCACCTAGGATCATGATGAATTGTCTCCAACTCTAGCCCCAGATTGTTTTTTAACATTTAATTTAGTTTCTTCCTGTGCTTGGATGAACATGGCCATGTTATGGATTTCTGCTCTAATGTACACCAGCAGGCTGGAAGAACAAGCCTCAGCAAGCTGTGGAAATTAGAGAAGCTGAATCAATAGCCAAGGTCATGACCCCCTGGCTCCGATTCAGTATACTGTCCTGAAATTCTCGCCCCCGAAAATCCTCTTGCTGCTTCAGTTGTGAATCCATGTGCATTCCCAGAGAAAAAATTATGTAAACAAGTTTACTCCAACCTCACATATCCCAGGGAGGGATACTCATGATCACAAACACTGAAACATTTGTGTTAAAAATAGTCTACAAATACAAATATGTAAGCATTTGCCATATATGCAGTATTCCATATACTCTTTTATCCAAAGATCCTTCAGAGGGAGGACACATATATGAAAACAAAGAGAAAGAATTTATGCCAATTCTGTAGTAAATCTCTAAGAAATTAACCTGTGAAATACACAAAACTCAGAGAAGGGTGTCCTCTGTGACCACACTTTAAAATTTTTCTAGACTACAGAGTTATATAAGTCAATCTGATTTCAAGCCTAAGAGGTATCTTTAGGCTCAATGAAACAGGCTGAGTAGAGGAAACTTAAAAATACTTTAAAAGATAGAAGATGCTAATGATACCATAAATGTATAGCTTATCAACAAAGCCCTATTTTTCAAATACAGAGATATTCATAATAGTGTTTAGTATTGCTAGATGCCTTCTAGATATAGAGAAGCTGATATTTTAGAGTTATAATTTTCCTGGAGCTTTAAACCTCCAAAAGCAAACCAGCTAGTAGTAATCTATCATATTCACTAATAACTGGTTTCAAAATGATCTGACACCAAATGATCAATTTCTGGGGGTAAAATATCTTAAAGATCTATATTTTGACAGCTTAGAGTGTGCAAAAAATGGGAGCAGAGGGAAAAGCGGATCAAGATAGGCTGGCTACAAGGGAGAATACCCCAATAAAACCATCTCATCTGGAATGCGGGGGTCATTTCCTTTGAAAATATGAGAAGAATCTCTTTATTTGGACAGTAAATTTAGTATATGATAAGGGATAGTATAGGAACAAGTCCTAGACTTGAATAATGCTAATTTGATCTCCAGCTCCACCTATGTCACCTGAGAACTGCTGTGAGATACAGGAACACAGATCTATTGTAAGACCTGCCGTGTTTGGTCTACCTAACCCCTAAATACATATACAAGGTAAATACTTATCTGTTGCAGTACAATGTTGCCCAGAGCCTTTGCACCTTGCACGAAGTTACCTCCTGCAGGCCACTTTGTAGATAAGGAGCAGAAAACAGTTTGAATGTGGCAGTATATCTTACCATATTTTCTATGTTAGATTGTATATCTCCTCTCATGCTACCACAATCATCATGGGACTAGATAGATTATTTTTTTTGCTTTTTGGGTCACACCCGGCAATGCTCAGGGGTTTCTCCTGGCTCTGCACTCAGGAATTACTCCAGTCGGTGCTCGGGGGTTCATATGGGATGCCTGGGATCGAATCCGGGCAGGCATGGGCCAACCACATGCAAGGCAAACGCCCTACCCGCTGGGCTATC
The DNA here is from genome assembly GCA_021461705.1 of Cryptotis parvus. Taxonomy (NCBI): domain Eukaryota; kingdom Metazoa; phylum Chordata; class Mammalia; order Eulipotyphla; family Soricidae; genus Cryptotis; species Cryptotis parvus. Next base: position 52,610 of record JAJIBD010008705.1, read on the forward strand.
GCTCTGGCCCCACATCTTAACAGTGTATTTACCTGGCCACATCGATCTCTAGGTAATTAGACCAGAGAGAGTGTCCGGGAAAACGCCACCGGGTCCCCGACAGTTTCAGGACAGAAGTTCTCTTCTACCTCTGAGGACGCTGGGGGAAACAGATGAAAACTCACGAGTCCAGTGCAGGTCCAAAAAGGCTTTTAATAGTACAAAAGCTCTTTCACAGCAATCCAATATAATGAACAAATTCTAGCTCTGGTCTGAACTTAGACCATACAAAAGAGCCTAAGTCTCCCACCAAAGAGAGAGGATCTCACCCGAGCTGAGTCCTACCCAGAAGAAGGAGCAAAAAGCCAAAGAGCAAAAAGCCAGAAGCCGAGGAGCCAAAAGCAAAAAGTCCAAAAGCCGAAGGGGCCTCAAGTCAGTCCCCTTATATACACCAAAGTATCCAGGGAGGGTCATGTCAACAAAGAACTCTAAACAAAGTGTAGTGCCACACCCTATTGCAGGTATAAACAAAGGTTAGCCAAGGTCTAATCCTTTCTACCGAGATTATCTCTTATGTAAAACACTGGAGAGAGAGAGGGGCTGGTATAAAGCAATACATCTTAACTTCATGAGTTTCATGTAATCTAGATGGTACCCACAAGGTCTTTCTTATTATTATCTGCACCGGGTGATTCTGAGTATCTTGTTCTCGTGTACTGAAAGGGTCACACTCACCTGCTCAGAGCAAACTAGTATGATCCATCTTATAGTCTTCCTATAGTCTCAGCGTAGCCAGGGTGGTAGTCTCCTAGTAAATTCTAACTGTCCCATGCTGGGTGCAGTGGGTATAAAGAGGAGCTGTGCCCAATCTAGAAAACATAGAAGTCTTAGTAGATGTATAAGTCAGAAGTAATCAAGGTGACTTCTGTAAGTGCCACACCCTCTAGCAGTGTTTACATAGAAGAGAGGTCTCATTAGAATGAACCTTGGCTTAAATAGAATAAGCTGGGAGTGGGCAAAACAACAAAGGTCCCAGGTTAGCTAAACCTGTCCTCCAACAAGAGAGAAATGCTATTTGCCTCCAAGCAAACAAGCGTGGCTCTCTAATAAGTCTAAAGGCCAATATACAAAACAAATATGAAGTAAAGATGAGAATCTTGTGAAGGCTTGGAAAAATATATACCTGGCTCTTGAATATCCATTGGTACAGGTGCATGCCTTTGTTTTCTGAGATACAGTTCATCTCAGATGCCCTCTCCCTCATCTACCAAAGACCTTGGCTGGGGCATTATTACCATTTAAATGGAACTAGGTGAGGTCCTAGGAGAATTACCTGAGAGGGATTGACCCTAACTGATTTCACTTGATATGGGTCGGTCTGGGCTGAAAGTTATAAAAGCTATAGTCTGCTTTCTTCCACCACTTTTGCCTTTTTCATCTTTTTTTCCTTTTTTGCCTCTCCCTTCTATTCCCTGTTGGGCCTTGGCATGTGGTAGCAAACATCTTGGCCTAGGATTCTAATCCTACACGTGGCCAGGAGCCTAAAGAGTGGGTTTTCCTATTGTTGAGCTATATACCAGAACAAGTGTGAGTAAAGCTTTTTGAAACTTCTCCATCCACAGGCCGCCAATCCCTGTGGCAGAAGGGGATCCTATACCCTGCTTCTGGATTTTGTCAGGGCATCCAGCTTACCCTGACACTTATCCAGATACCTCATGTAGAAACATGCACTGAAACACTTCTCTCTGGTCCAGTAACTGTAAGCTGTTTGATAAGTTTGCTTCAAAATTTATATAACAGGTTACAGTCATAAGAGGCCATATTTGACAAAGCACTTAGGCAATAATCCTGCCTTTCTATTCAACAATAGACTTCAAGCCAAGTACTTCAAATATCCACAAGAAAATTGTATTGAGAATGTTTCTTTGTACTCTGAAAAGTAGGTATTTGCTGGCAAACTTTATTATTCATAGGAACGCTGAAAACTTGAAATTTTTCTCTGCACAGGAATAATTACAAAAGGAATTTTTTTGTATCTTTGCCAGAAATTTATTCTGAAGAAAAAAAGTATGTCCCAAAGTTTCTAATTTTCATTCTTCTTTCTTTTGTTGGTATGGCTCTAAGACTGTGGGCCATACCCAGTGATGTTCAGAGTTTATTCCTAACTCTGTGTTCAGGGATCACTCCTAGAAAGGTTTATGGGAGTACATGTAATGTTAGGAATATAACCAGGATCAGTAAAACCAGAGAGATTGGTTCAATCTCAAGGATCAACAGGGATCAATGGACTTACTTTGCAAGAAACCCACCACTATCGTATTCCAGCATTGCATGAGTGCCCTCCTTAGCACTACAAGGTACACTCTCTAAGAACAGAACCGGGTGTAAGCCCTGAATATTGTTGGTTGTGGTCCACTCTCTCCCCCAGTTCCAAACTCCCAAAGATCTATAGATAAACAGAGTAAGGATAAGGATTTTGGAAGTAGTTTAGAATACACACACACAAAGTTGAGTGATAAGGATTTTTCTACAAGTTGTATTTCTATTTTATATTCCATTTTACCAGGGAAGCTTTCAGTTCAGAAATAAATCATAAACTTAATCTCAAAGCAGGTCACAATGAGTATAATGCATATTTTTAATGAGTAAATGGCAATTTAGAATCATAAAAACTAGCATGTTATCTAATCCTATCTCACTCAAGGACATTTTCTTTTTAGGAAAAAAAATAAAGAAATGTTACCGTGTTAGTGTTTCATATGCAACATGCTGAGACATCTAGAGGATCAAGATCTCCCAATAAGGGAGGGTAATTCCGTAAATGTTTCAGTCATACAGTGTTTCATCCCTTCACCAGTGCCATTTTCCACTACCAATGTCGCTAGATTCCCTCCCCTACCCCCAGCCTGCCTCTATAGCAGGCATGTTTCCTCTTCCTTTTCTCTCTCTCTCCCTTCTTTACACATTGTGAGTTTCCCTACACACATTTTAGGGTTATCATATATGTCCTTTTGCCCACACCCGATGCTCAGTTCTAGTCTGGTGTTAGCATTTCGATAAATTAGTAGAATGCTGGTATATGTTTATATACCACAAATGAATGCAGTCATTCTGTATCTGTCCTTTTCCTCCCATTTATATTTCAAGAATCTGCAGTTTGAACAAAGAATTATGAGTTCAGTCCCTCTCTATTTGACATGACAGAAGCCTAAGATCTTGAATAATCTTGGGGTTCTTTCTCTCTCACTGCAGATGTTGAGTGAAGCCTCCTTTTTTCTCTCAGAGGGACTTCATGGAGTTCTCTCCATCTGAACTAATTTATATTTCTTCATTATATGATGGTTGGAAAGTCTACCATCATATAATGAAGAAATATAAATTAGTTCAGATGGAGAGAACTCCATGAAGTCCCTCTGAGAGAAAAGGAGGCTTCACTCAACACACCTCACTCAAGTGAGAGAAGGAATCCGGAGTTCTGACCTCCGTCACTATTCCAGAATCAGGGATGCTGTCTCGTTTGCCAAGGCATCGAAAATCAGATGGGCTGGACATGTAATGCGATTTGGAGACAACAGCTGGACTAGATCCATTACCAACTGGATCCCATGGGATGTCAAAAGATCACGTGGCCGCCCACCTACAAGATGGTCAGACTTCCTTGTAAAGACCCTGAAGGAACGGTTTGAGGCTCTTCATGTTCCTGAATCAACCAGATGCCATTGGGCTACATTGGCACGTGATAGGGTCCAATGGAAATGTTACTGGCGCCCACTCGAGCAAATAGACTTTCCAACACTATAGCTAATGTCCATAAAAAGTATAGCATTGGAACTCACATGCCATTCTTTCTGTCTTACTGTTGGTTAAAGTAATCATAAATTCTTCCTAGGGTCAAGGGAAAATAGGCCTCATTTTAGTGAGATTGGGGTTAGATCACATCATCTGATGACCAAATGAAATTGAAGATGTTTTTGCATGTAGGAAAATACTATCTGTCATTATCTCTTTCTGATGACAGAAGCCCACGTCCATGCTAACATATTATTGCTCCCAGAAAGCTTTCATGTCTCATTTTCGTTGAGCATCACTTTCAAGTTCAAAATTTCATCATCTGTACTATGTCACAAGTGCAGGTAGCTTTTCTAGTGTAGTCACCTTATTTTCAGTTCTTGGAGAATTGGTCTTCTTGAAATAAAACATAATGAACTAAAAAAGATAAAACACCTCTTAGATGCGCAACTTTTTTCTGCTGCACTTGACAAAAGATGAGGTAGCTCTGAGACTGGGTGTTTGAGTCATCTGAAGTGCCATTTATTCACATGTCTGGTGACTGTCACTAGACCTGTTTGGAGACAACTTACTCTCCAGTGGGTTTTTCCCAGTGACCCCTTCACAGGGAAGGAAGCCAGTGAATGTTGGCTTCCTTACAGCACAAGGGTTGATTGATTTACCCAAAGCAAAAACTAAACTATGAGCAAGCTGGAAGCAATCAAGTCTTTGTGAACTGACATCACAAGTCACAGAACTACATTGCTTTAAAAACCTCAGCACTGTGTGTTCAAGTAAAGGAGCACAATCATTGGCAACAGCCTCAACATCGCATTTTTAATTTTTTTTAATTTTTTTAAACATTTTATTATACCACCGTGAGATATACAATTACAACGTTGTTCATGTTTGGAGGTTTCGGTCACATAGTGTTCCAGCACCCCCACCCTCCACCAGTGCCCATTTCCCGCCACCAATCTCCCCAATTCCCTCCCCCCTCCCATAGCCTGCCTAAATGGCAGGTTCTTTTTCTCTTTTCTCTCTCCCTCTCTCTCTTTTCATTCTCTTACACACTGTGGGTTGCACTTACATACACATACACTTAGAAACCATCATGTGAAAACATCACATTTTTTAGAAAGCAGTTGGGATGGAAAAGTACAGTTGTAGTCTTTTAGGGAAATGTCATCAACTGGAATGGACTGCTTTGTAAAAGAGTGGAAATATAAATGGGTCATTCACTTAACTAAGGTAGAATTACCAGCAGTCAACCATGCTAATTAGAGAGGATTCTACCTGGGTATAAGATTTGGTGAAATTATCTCTGACACCTCTTTCGACTCTCAGATTCTGTGGTATTATAACAGAGTTCATGGAACCTAAGTAATCTAAAGATGTCATGGAACTAAAGTTATAGCAAAGTAGCTTATTACAAAGGGGATTGGGAGAGGAATTATATTGATAAAGATGCCAAAGATGCAATCTTAAGACAGCCTGTCTCAAAATGTTTAAATCCTGTAGCTAACAAAAACAAAGGCACTGAGTTTAGTTAAGGTCAAGAGGCAGGCAAATGAGAAAGACTAAGCTTATACAGGAGTTTATATTAAGCCCTCAAACCGAAACTGGGAAATTTCAAGCACTCACCACACAACTCTTTTAACTCTGCTGTCCCCAGAACGTAGGCACATTTATGAGCCTCCAAACTTCCTTCCCTGTTAAGGGGTCACAGTGAAAAACCCACTGGAGAGAAAGTTGTCTCCAACCAGATCTAGTGACAGCCACCAGACATGTTTGTGCAAAAAGACTTTATAGACTACAAGGTGGCATAACAAAGTTGTTTATTGTTTTGGGACTTCTATCCATTTAGCAAAGTCTTTAGTACATAAAGATGAACTGTTTCTCCATATCTCTCCCCACCTGAATTGTTCAGCCCTTAACAAATAGGCTTACTGCAAAGTGTTTTTACTCTGACTTCCTGTAAGATCTTTTCTTAACATTCTTAGACAATTGCTCAGTTTGGTTAAAATATTGGCACAGAACCAATAACTTTGTCAGTGGATATAGCTTCAGAGCATGTTGCTTTGAGTCTGTTTGTCATCTCTTATCATATCCTCCTCGCACCAGTTACTCAACAGAGGTAGTCCTCTACTGCCCTTCACTGGGCTGGCTTCCAGAACTACTCAGCATTGGGACAGAATTATACTGGCGAATGAATAATTTAGTAGCTTGTACTCTGCATATATTACCCATGGCACCAAATACAGGAATGACACAATGGTGAGCCTTATGCTTAGATAGTGTTTTTTTCCTGAGTGAAGCTAAATGTTCAGACCAATTTATAGCTTCTTTGCATAGTAGATAAGTATCATAATAGTCTTTTAATAGATGACTCAACAGAAATACATACATTGTAAGGTCAATGTCAGTGCAAAATTATTATAACAGATCCAATTCAAGGGTCCTAACTCAATATCTAACTTTTACTACTAGATTATGTATAGTACTTTGTAGGTATTTAAAAATATCCATTGGGCTTTATTATATTATCAATAGACAATTACATAAAATGCAATTTCAAGGCATTTAAAAAAATACAAGATTGACTTAAGATAAATCCATTCAACTGTTCTGAAAATTCCTGGCAGAATAATAACCATTGTTTTATAATTAGGTTAAAGATGGCTGTCAGATAATGTCTCAACTAACGGAATACCATCTTTTTTTACTTGATCTTCTTAGACTAGTTTTAGAAAGCTATAGTGATAAGTAATTATTTTACATACCTGAAACTAAAATATATTTTACACAGTAGAACTTTTCATTAATCTATTCATTTACAGAACTATTCTGGTGGATCTGTTAGGATAGATCTATTCCCACTAAATAGAGAGGACTCAAAGACTATAAATGATTCATTGGAAATTGGGGCCAATTCTCTGGCTCAATCATTGTATTACATTGTGATATTAGTTTAAAAAATAATAACAAGGGGTCAGAGAGAGAGGAAAGTGGGAAGGGTGTTTCCTTTGCATATGTTTTACTCAGTTTGGCCCCCAGCATTTTGTATCTCCCAGTCTTGTGTGTCTTCGAGCCCTAAGAGTAGTGATTCCTGAACATTTAATCAGAAGTTAAGCCTGAGCACTGCCAAGTATGGCCCAAAGGCCCAATAAATGGAATAATATTGACAGTTTCTTTTTGAGTTTTGGGGGTTATTTTAGGCTCTGTGTTAAACACTTTACCCCAGCGTTGGGTGACATACCCTACTGAGCCTTAGGCTCCAGCTATACTGAGCTTATGTGGAGAGCTGGTCCCTGCCTTTTGGGGATTCTCTAGAGCAGACACAATGGGAGTTTGGGCAGAATTGGACTGATTTCATAATTTTATATGGCATAAATATTTTTATCATGAATCTAGCTTGCCCCAGATCAATATTCTTTTCCCACGGGTCCCTGCATGGGACATGTATCCTAGATATCAACCATAATATAATCAATTCTCCTAGTTCAGAGACATGCCAGTGCGCCTCTGGACAAACTAACTTGTCTCTGACTCTAAAGGTAATGCCAAAGTGTATTATTCTGATGAATCCCTTAGTGGGATCCAGAGTCTGGGATCTGTTAGTTATATATATTCATGGTAAAAAGTATTAATGCCATTTCCTACAAATTACATTCTAAACTGATTTCTAGTTCAGAGATGCATCCCCTCCTCTCTCTGCTAGGGAAATTTTGCCTCTGGAAATCAGCTCTGGCTTTTGTGAAGCATGAGCCAAAGGCCCACCTAAAGATCTACATTTAAAAAGGTCATTTACCTGGCTACATCTCTAAATAGCCCAACCCTCAATGGGCTGGACTGGAAGATTCTAACAGGCTTCTGTCTATAAAAGAATCTAGGAAAAGAAGAAGGGCCTTTTGCCATTTTGGCTTCCCTTGGCATTTTTCTCTCCCTCTGCCCTGTCCATTTTCTGTTGGATTACAACACGTAGTGGCAGCCATCCTGGCCTACATGTGACCGGGGTCTAGCTGTGAACCCAGAGTCCAGGGTTCTTCCTGTTCTTGGATTGCATATCAGAACATATATATATATACTATACTGTGATAGTAAAGTCTTTTAAAACTGGGCTGGATTCCTGAGTTTTTATCCATCCCTCGCCAGCTTTGGAAGTAGAAGGGAACTCATTTCCTGGTATTGTTGGTGACTGCAGCCATCCCTGATACCCAAATTTCTAGATGTCATTTACTGTAATGCCATCAAAGGAAACACTACTGTTAGGAGTTATGCAAGTATGGTTCAGCATTCATAAGTCAATCAATATAATACATCATACCAATAAGAGTAAAAATAAAAACCATAGGATCCTATCAATAGACACAAAGAAAGCATTTGACAAGATCCAATACCCATTCATGATTAAAACCCCTCCAAAAATGGGAAATGAAGGAATATTCCTCAATATAATCAGAGCCATCTACCAAAAGGACACAGTGAGTATCATTCTCAATGAGGAAAAATTGAAAGCCTTCCCCCTAAGATCAGGGACAAACAAGGACACCCACTCTCACCTCCTTTATTCAATATAGTACTGGAAGTACTTGCCATAGCAATCAGAATAGAAAAGGCCATTAGGGGCATCCAGATAGGCAAGGAAGAAATCAAGCTATCACTATTTGCAGAGGGAATGATATTATACTTAGACAACCCTAAACTATTGACCAAAAAACTCTTAGAAACAATATATACTTATAGTAGAGGGGCAAGGTGCAAAATCATTATTTCCTATATACAAATAACGAAAGAGAAGAGAAGGGATATTAAGAAAACGATTCATTTACAATTGTGCCATGGAAAATCAAATACATAAGAATCAGCTTAACCAAGTGTGTAAAGGACCAGTAAAAAGAAAAGACACACTTCAAGAAATAAAAGAGGACACTAGAAAATGGTACCAACTTCCCTATTCATGGATGGGGAGAATCAACATTATCAAAATGGTAATACTGTCTAGAACTTTGTATAGACTTCATGAAGTCCCTGTAATGATACCCATGACATTCTTTAAAGAAATTGATCAAACACTCCTGAAATTTTTATGGAATAATACACCGATGTCAGGGATGCTGGCGGCAGTCCCCCACATCTGGCTTCCTGGGTGGGCTCGAACCACCAACCTTTCGATTAGGGCACCCTGCAACTGGAGGTCCCACCGAGATGTTGATGAACTTTTCCTGAAGCCGAGAGCAGCATTTAAACCGTGAGTTAAAATCGGTTACCTCTTGGAGGTTTTTTCTTTGTTCTGGTTTCACCTGTTTCTTCAGGTGCTAGTAGAAGTGGTAACTTT
>JAJIBD010008706.1:0-30985 GCA_021461705.1 Cryptotis parvus
TCTTGTACCGTCAATGCAGGGAGAACAGTGGAGTTGAAGAGATGTGCCTGGAGCTGTACATTCTTTGTCTTTTTAGCTATTTCTTCAATGTTTTTGAGGGCATTCCATGCTGCTCTCTTCCTCCTGTGTAGCTCAGGTTTTAGGTCATTCATCATGTTGACTTCTTGACCTAGGTACACATAACTGCTGCATTCAGAGATGTTTCTTCCATTGAGACTGAATGGGGCCTCTGGAACTAGTTCATTTTTCATGAACATAGTTTTGCTGAGATTCAGCTGTAGACCTATCTTTCCACATACTCAGTTGAAGTCAGCCAGCTAATGTTTGGTGTTATTAGAATGATGTCGTCAGCAAAGCAGAGGTGGTGTAGTTGCCGACCATCTATCTTCACTCCCATTCCGTCCCATTCTAATTGCTGCATGGTGTTGTCAAGGGTGGCACTGAAGAGTTTTGGTTAAATGGTGTCACCCTGTAGAACCACTCTTTTGACATTGATGATCACTTCTTTGTAGAATGGTGAGATCCTGGTGGTGAATTTATAATACAGCTCACGGAGTATCTGATGTATTAGATTTGAACGCCCTGTTTGGCTAGGGCTTCGATGATTGCGTCAGTCTCCACAGAATCAAAGGCTTTCTTTAAATCAATGAACGTGAGACAGAGTGGCATCCTGAACTCCCTACACATTTCAATGAGTTTGATTACTGTGTGGATATGGTTGATTGTGCTGAATCCTTTCCGGAAGCCAGCTTGCTCTCATGGTTGCCCTTCATCTAATGTTCTGCCGATCCTTTTCAGGATGACTAGGGTGAACAGCTTGTAGATGACAGACAACAGGCAGATGGGGCGATAGTTGCCAATGGTGTGGCTGTCTCTCTTCTTGAACAGTAGAACTGTCTTGCTGTTTTTCCAATGGGAGGGCACCTTGCATTCGGACAGGTAGTGTGTGAAGAGCTGAGCCAGTGTATTGATGAACACTGAAGGCAAATTCTTCAGGTGTTCAGATCTGACTTTGTCTGGGCCTGGTGATATTCCCTTCTCTACTGACAAAATGGCATGTTGGATTTCAGAAGAGAGAATGTTGGGAACAACATATCCATCCTGTGGAATTTTGTATATGGGCAGGTGGACGTGACTATCAAAGAGATCTGAGTAGAAGTCATGGATAATGTTCTCCATTGCCTTTCTAGAAGATGTGATAGATCCATCAGAACATTGGAGGGCAGTCATCTTGTTCTTATAGTTGGCAAAGTATAGGCGGGCCGCGATTCTTTTCCTTGCTTCCTCTGCATCTTCCTTTATTTCTGCTATTCTCTCTTTGAGGTCTTCCTTTATCGCTTCTCTGACTTCTTTGAAGGCTTGGATGTTATTATTTGGTCACCTGAGGCTCGCGCCTTGCCACATTGGCGAATGAGCTTGAGTTTTTGAAGACAGACGTGCTTTTGTGGTTTAAATAATAAGAGGATCTAAAATAATAAGAGGATAAATACATTGAAAAAGTCAATTGGACAGGATCGGTAATAGTGGATAATCACTTGCCTTGCACACGACTGACCTGAGTTTGATCCCTGGCACCACATATGGTTCCCAGAGTCCCATTGTGACCGCAAAACCAGGAATAAGCCTTGAACACAGTAGGATGCAGCCCTCAAATATACACACAAACAGAAAGATCAAATAGGACTGGAGAGATACTACACGGGTTAAGGTACTTTTCTTGCCGGTGGCTGGCTCAGGCTGGCTCCCACAATCGCAGGCCCACTGTGCATATGGCTGAGTCTGAGCCCCTCTGTGAGTCTCCTGCTATGAGTGAAATGCAAAACTAAACACAAAACCAGCCAACCAACCAACCAAAGAGGAAGCTTCCAGAATCACAGAACACCAAAGAGGTCAGAGCCATGAATTCCGTAGTCCTGAGCTGGAGCTGCAGTACATGGTTAAGACATTTGTCCTGAATGTGCCCAACTTAGGTTTGTTTCCTGACATCCTTGGGAAATGGAGCATAGCTGTAGGGCATTTGCCTTTCACACAGAGACCCAGATTCAATCCACGCCATCCCATATGGTACCCTGAGCACTGCCAGGACTGATCCCTCAGAGCCGAGCCAAGAGTAACCCCTGAGAACCAATGAGTATGTCAACCCCCCCAAATTTTTTTTAAAAAATGAAATTTGGAAGTGGGGGGCCCATAGCATAGAGGATAGGCCATTTGCACGTGGATGACTCGGGTTCGGTCCCCCGCATCCTATATGGTCCCATGAGCACCACAAGGAGTAATTCCTGAATACAGAGCCAGGAGTAACCCTTGAGCATTGCAAGGTGTGAGCCAAAAAGCAAAAATAAATAAATAAATAAATAAATAAATAAAAAAAATTGGAAGTATGCAGGAAGAGAACATAGTGGCTGCCAGGCTTGCACATCCACAGGCTCACATTAAACTGCTCAGCCTGTTGGCTGAGTGCTCCAAGACAGCCCCAAGTGCTGTTTAAGGTGACAGATACACGGTGTGTGTATCCATGCACATAATATGGAATGCTGGCATGCACCCCCTTCAGCTTCATGCAAGATGAATGCCCCGCCCACTGCTCTATCACTCCAGCCCCCACAATAACCTTTAAGTAGATTGATTGTTGACTTTAATGTTGGTGAATTTCCGAAATTTGGCATCTCCACAGAGTTGGAGCTTTCCCATAATCAGAAAGTCCCCCCCTCACACACACACATACACACACTTTCCCCTTCCATCTGGTAGTTACTGACTTTCAAGTCCAGGAGTGAGTCTTCTTGCCTTTTCTTTGCTGTTTGTTTGCTTTAATTATATATATATATCCATATATGGGTGAAACTATCTGGAGCTTGATTTTCCTGTAATCTGGGCCCCATAGGAAGAACCCAGAGCCATGGCAGAGCCTGGCAAGCTACCCGTGGTGTATTCGATATGCCAAAAACAGTAACAATAATGGACCTCATTCCCAACGAATGAAGACGTTACTGGAGCTCACTCAAACAAATTGATGAACAATGGGAAGACAAGTGATACAAGTGACAAGTATGTCCAAATGGATTTTTAATCAGAGAAGAGCGTCTTTTTTGCCTCCTGAATCTTTAGGGCCTCATATGGTACCAATTTTATAGAAGTTCAATAAATCACCTGCTGATAAATATTGCTAATATAGTTAATTTCTGAAAAGATTATTGTAAATCTTTTGTTTTAAGGTAAATCCAAGATAAGAATCAGTCAAAACAAAGCTTCCAAATGAGTTACTCATTTATATTAAAAGAATGTAATCTATAAATCTGTTTTATAATTTAATTTATTTACACTATTATATTGATTAGATGAATTATATGTTTTAGTGAAAATTTTACGTTTTATATGCGACAAGGACTTCTCTGAACAGGTAAATATTTTGACCAGGAAAGAATCATTAGAGTTCACTGAGTAAAATAAACGACTTATATCTGATTGTGAAGTAAAAAAAAATGAAGACAAGTATCAGTGCTTTATTATTTGCTTAATAAAATTCATGGAATACTCTTGGCCATCTTCCATAGTTGTGATCTTATGGCTGTAGTTTAAGCATTGACAACTTATGGTTATTTGCATTCTTTAATTAAGTGGGTGGGCTTTGTATTTTTTTATTTAATTTTATTATTTTCCCCCAAATATTATTACACCATTTTAGACATACAATTGAAAGATGCTCATGTAGAGTTTTGGATCTACAGTGTTCCAACACTCATCCCTCCACCCAAACCCATCTACCATCACCAATGTCCCCACTTCCCTCCCCCTCCCGCACCTCAACTACTTGGCAGATTCTGTATGTCATTTCTTTTCGTCTTTATATCTCCTTCCCGATAAACTTTCCTGCTCTTCGTGGAATACAGTGCATTAAAAGACATTACTGTTTCACTATTTTAGTGGACCGTGTGACCGCAAGCAGCCGGGCGATCTGGGCTCGAACTGGTTTTGCTCTGTTGATCTGGTCGTGGGGCAGTTTCTCAAGCGTCCGGACAGCGAAGATGGTGGCTAATGTGATGGGCGAGTTTCATCCGGCTGCTTCCGGGACCCCCAGAGGCGATGGGCCAACACCCAAAACCCATCTGCCCTCCTCGGGATCCCATCGTCCAGCTGGGCTCGGCCGCGAGCCGGGCTCCAGTCTCCCCAGCCGCTGCGTAAGCTCTGCCGGCTTTGTATTTTAGGAAAAATATAATAATATCCAATTTGGTATGACATTGCTGTGCCAGAAGTGGACACCGAGATCTTTCTTGAATAATAAATCAAGGGAAAGGAAGTAGTCAGTTTATATCTGTGGTGCCTGCTCGAGCAAATCGATGATTTACCGGAAGACAGTGACAGTGACAGTGGCTTTATGGATTCAGGTCTGATATTGAGATCTTTAATTCATTTGATCTTATTTTTTGTACCTGGTGTTAGAGGTTCAATATTTTTTTGCATGTAGCTGCCCAGTTTCCACATCACCACTTGTTGAACAGGCTTTCCTTTCTCCTTTTCATACTTTTTTGTTTCTTTATCAAAGATTAAATTATCATCGGTTTGAGTGTGGGTGTCAGGATGCTCAACTCTATTCCATAGGTCCACAATTCTTTTTTTATTCCAATACCACATTCTTTTAATTACTACTGCTTTGTAGTACAGTTTAAAGTTGGGAAAGGTGTTGCCTCCCATTTTCATTTTCTCAAGGATTGCTTTAGCTATCAGTGGTGGTTTATTAGTCCATACAAATTTCAGGAGTGTTTAGTCAATTTCTTGGAAGAATGTCATGGGTATTCTTTTTTTTACAGCTTTTTAAAAAATATATTTTATTATACCGCCATGAAATATACAATTACAAAGATGTTCATAAGATGTTCATATTTGGGTTTTGGTCATACAGTGTTCCAGCACTCATCCCTCCACCAGTGCCCATTTTCCACCACCAATGTCCCCGATTCCTTCCCTCCTCCCCTAGCCTGGCTCTCTGGCAGGTTCTTTTTATCTCTTTCTCTTTCTCTCTATCTCTTTCTCTTTTCCTTCCCTTCCACGTTGTGGATTACAATACATACATTAAGAGGTTGTCATGTGTATCTTTTTGCCTGTATTTAATGCTCAGTTCTAGGTTGGTATTAGCACTTTCGACTCTCATTAGCACACTGTTCCATTCTCTGAAAAGCAGCTTTGTAATTGTATATTTCACAGTGGTATAATAATTTTTGGGGTTTTTTGGGGGGTTATACCTGGCGATGCTCAGGGTTACTCCTGGCTCTTCGCTCAGGAATTACTCTTGGCCATGCTCAGGGTAGGACCATATGGGATGCCGGGCTTGAACCTGGGTCAGTTGGGCGTGCTAGGCAAACACCCTACCTGCTGTATTATCACTCAGGCCCCATATTTTTAAAAAAAAAGAAACTGTGGAGTCATCTAGTAGGTTTAGTACATCCATTCAATGGAATACTATTCAGCAATAAAAATTATATTCTATTGGCACATGTAACAGGAATAAATCTCCTCAGAGCAATGTAGAGTGAAAGGCACCATACGCCACCCCTTCTTATAGGGACCACATTAAATCTGTACAAATACTCCCTACTAATAGGGAGTATTACCATTTTGACAATGTTGATTCTCCACAACCATTAGCAGGGAATGTATTTCCATTTCCTCATGCCCACTTTTATTCCTTGAAGTATTGTCTTGTAGTTTTCTTTGTAAAGGTTACTTTACACACTTGGTTAAGCTGATTCCTACGTATTTGATTCTCTGTGGCACAATTGTGAATGGGATCATTTTCTTAATATCCATTTCTTCTCTTTTGTTATTTGTATATGGAAAGCTCTGACTTTTGGGTATTGATTTAGTACCCTGCCACTCTACTATAAGTACCTATTGTTTCTAGGGGTTTTATGGTAGAGAGTGTAGGATTTTCTAGGTATAATATCAAGTTTTCTGCAAATAGTGATAACTTGACTTCTTCCTCGCCTATTTGGATGCCCTTAATCCCTTATCTTCTCTTATGCTACTCTATAGCAAGTACTTCCAGTACTACATTGAATAAAATGGGTGAGAGTTGGCAACCTTGTCTTGTCCCTGATCTTAGGGGGAAGTCTTTCAATTTTTCCTATTGAGAATGATACCTGCTGTGGGATTTTGGTAGATGGCTTTTACTATATTGAGGAAGGTTCCTTCAATTTTCATTTTCTGGAGGGTTTTAATCATGAACGGGTGTTGGATCTTGTCGAATGTTTTCTCTGCATCTACTGATATGAGCATATGGTTTTACTTTTTTTCTCTTATTGATATGATGTATTATGTTGACTTTCAAATGTTGAACCTTCCTTGAATTCCCAGGATGAATAATACTTGTTCATGATGAGTCTTTGGATTCTGTTCGCTAGTAGTATTTTGTTGAAGATCTCAGCATATGTCTTCATCAGGGAGATTGGTCTGTTGTTTTCTTTCTTTGTGTTGTCTCTCCTTGCTTTGGGTATGAGGGTAATATTTGCCTCATAGAAGCTGTTTGGAAGTGTTTCTGTTTCTTTTATTTCCTGGTCGAGCTTGAAAAGGACAGGCAGTAGATACTCCTTAAAGTTGTGGAAGAATTCACTAGTGAATCCATCTGGACCGAGGCTTTTGTTTTGGGCAGACTTCTAATTACTGTTTCAATTTCCTCTATGGTGATAGGCTTATTCAGGTATTGTAGGTCTTCTTGTTTTAGTCGTGAGAGGTTATAGGACTTTGGGAATTTATCCATTTCTTCTAGGTTGTCATATTTCATGGCATACAGAATCTCCAAGTAATCTCTGATGGTATTTTGGATTTCTGTGGTTTCTGTGGTTATGTTCCCATTTTCATTTCTGATTCTGTTTATTTGGGTTCTCTCTTTACCTGTCCTTACAAGTCTTGCCAGTTGTTTGTTGACCTTGTTTATTTTTTTCAAGAACCAGCTCATGGTTTCATTAATCTTTTGAATTTTTTTTTTGGTTTCCAGCTCATTGGTTTCCTCTCTAAGTTTCATTATTTCCTTCTTTCTGCCTGGGATGAATTCCTTTTATTGGCCTTTTTCTAATTGAGCTGTGAAACCCAGTTATTTATGTGAATCCTCTCTTTTTTTTCTGATGAATGCTTGCAGAGCTATGAACTTTCGTATTAACACTGCTTTCGCTGTGTCCCACAAGTTCTGATAGTTGGTGTCTTCATTTTCATTGATTTCCAGGAATCTTTGGATTTCCTTTTTGATTTCTTCTATGACCCATTGGTTGTTCAGCAGCAAGCTGTTCAGGTTCTAGGTGCTTGGTTTGACTCCCTGTTTCTGTTTGTAGTTAACTACCTTTTCAGTGCATCATGGTCTGAAAAGATAGTTGACACAATTTCTATCATTTTTATTTCATTGTGGTATGCTTTGTGGATCAGCATGTGGTCTATCTTGGAAAATGGTTCATGTGCACTGGAGAAAAATGTGTATTCAGTTTTCTTGGGATGAAAAGCCCTGTATGTATTCACCAGCTCTCTTTCTTCCATTTATTCCTTCAGGGCCAGAATTTACTTGGTGAGTTTCAGTCTTATTGATCTATCAGTAGTTTTATTTATTTATTTTTTATTTTTTAAAAAATATTTTATTGTACCACCGAGAGATATAAAATTACAAGATGTTCATGTTTGTTATACAGTCACACAGTTCCAGCACCCATCCCTCCACCCATGCCCATCTTCCACCACCAATGTCAACACTTCCCTTCCCCAATTCCCAATCCTGCCTTCAAGGCAGGTTCTTTATCTCCTCCTTTCTCTCCCCCTCCCCCACAACTCACTTCCCTTTCTTACTGTGGATGTTAGTAAATACATTTAGAGGTTATCATGTGAATCTTTTTGACTATAGTTAAAACACAGTTCTCAGATGGCATCATTTTAAATGATTATCAGCAAACAGTTCCCTACTCTGTCTTACCTAGCCTATGACTCACACGTTGTGGTATACCGGATTTTGAGATGAAGCTGGCGTGTCATGGGTATAGGGTTGTGTCCAGCTTTGAGTCCAGACTGAAGGATGACTGTGTTTGTGCTGTGCAAGGCTTTCTGACTTCTGGGAGCCTGTCAGTGGAGAGGCCATGGAGCAAAAAGCTGCCCCCACTCCAAGACACCCCATCAGTCTACCACAGGGTGGTCAGGTAGACTCCGCCCTGCACCTAAATACCTGGTGTCCGGCCGAAATCCCCTACAGCAGTTCTGGGTGGGGTTGCCAAGACTTTGTGGAGGGAGCCAATCTATCAGTAGTTTTAAAGCAGTGTGGATCTCCAACTATTATTGTGCTACTGTTAATGTCTTCTTTGAGGTCTATTAGCAGCTGTTTTAAGTATTTTGCTGGCTCTCATTGGGTACATATATGTTTAGTAGTGTGATTTCCTCCTGATATGTGTACCCCTTAATTATTAACAAATGACCTTCATTGAACCTTCTAACCCTTTCAGTCTGAAATCTATGTTGTCAGATACTAGTATGGCCACACCAACCTTTTGGAGGACTTGATTGCAAGGAGAATTGTCTTCTAGCCTTTGACTTTGAGTCTGTGTTTGCTCTTATTATTCAGATGTGTTTCTTGTAGGCAGCAGAATGTTGGATTAAGTTATTTTAATCCATTTTGCCATTCTGTGTCTCTTAATTGGTGCATTTAGGTCATTGGCATTGAAAGACATTATTGTCTTGGAATTTTGTGCCATCTTTTGCTTAAACTTGTGCTTTTGGCTTTTGTCTTATTTTACAGTAGACCCTTCAGTCCTTCTTTTAAAGTTGATGTTGAGTCTATTGAGTTCCTGAGTTGTTGCTTATCCGTGAAGTTTTGTATCTTTCCTTCCTATCTGAATGTGAGTCTAGCCTCGTAAGGAATTCTTGGTAAGGACTTCAGTTCATTGAATCTTTTCACAATATCCCAGCATTGATTTTGGTCTCAGAGTGTTTCATTTGATAATTCTGCTGTAAATCTTAGGTATTCTCCTTTGTATGTGATTTCCTTCTCTGATCATACTGCTTTCAGTATTCTATGTCTAGCTATAGTTTTTGTCATTCTAATTAGGATGTCTCAGGGTATTCTTATTGGGGTTACTTTTGCTGGTACCCTATGGGCATCCTGAATCTGGGAGCAAGTTTTCTTTAGTTCTGAGTAGTACTGTCTGATTTACAGTTCAATGATGGTTTGGCACTTTCTTCTTCATCAGGGTTTTCTTCTTGCCCTTCTGGGACCCCAATGATCCATATGATTTTCCTCTTGGCTTCATCCCAATTATCTCTTGTTGTCTGTTCATTAATTGTGAGTCTTTTTGTCCATCTTCTTCTGGTGTCTAGAGAAATTTTCCACCTCATCTTGGAGATCATTAATTCCTTCTTCATCAGTTGTTACTCTGCTGTGAAGGCCTTTCCAGTGTGTTTTTCATTTCACTTACCACATTTTTAATATCTCTAATTTCTGGCTAAGTAAGACAGAAAATGGAACAGTGTGCTAACAATTGTCGAGGGTACTAATGCCAACCTAGAACTGAGCATTAAATAGAGGCAAAAGATACACATGACAACCCTTTAATGTATGTTCTGTATTTTATAGTCTGGAAGGGAAGGAAAAGAGAAAGAGAGAGAAAGGGAAATAAAGAACCTGCCATGGAGGAGGGTTGGGGGAGGGGGAAGGGAACTGGGGACGTTGGTGGTGGGAGATGGGCACTGGTGGAGGGGATGGGTGCTGGAACACTGTATGACCAAAACCCAAATATGAACTTATTAATTGTATATCCTTTTAATTGTAAAAATAAAAAAATAAAAAATAATCTCTCATTTCTGCTTGTATTTTGGCCTGCATTTTCCTCATTTTTGCTCTCATATACTCTTGTATTTTATTGGTTTTTGTATTCCATTGATTCTTTGAGTTCCTTATGCATCCTCAACAATTCCTTCTGAAATTCCTTATCAGAGAGGTTATGTCACTTATCATTATTACTTGGCTTATCTGGGCTAGTTACTTCACTCACTGATCTTGATGGAATTCTGCATTGCTTTACTATTGTGACTATTGTAGGTTGCAAGTGTGTGTTCTTGGGTGGCTAGATAGTATAGTTAGTAGGCATCTGGGTTGTTTGCAGAGTTTGGGGTGGGTGGCAAGGAATGTAGGGACGAATGCTCACTGATATCTCATGTAAGATAAATAGTATGTAGTTCACAAGGATGCACTAGCCTCTGTATGGTTTTGAGTTTGGGATGTGGGTGGGTGGTTCTGTGGGCTGTGCAGGAGTCACACACACCTGGTATGGGGGACGGGAGGCATTTGCAGGGCCTGGGGGAAATGGTCCAGCGGCGGGTCTGGGGTTCTGTGCACCTTGGCCCCATTGGTGAAAGTTCCAGGTCTTTTCCCTGGAAATGGGTGGTTCTTCGGATTGCGCAGGGGTCACAAACACCTGGTAGGAGGGATAGGAAGAAATTTTGTTGTCATTTAGGAACCAAATAATCTTTTTTAAAAAATATTTTATTAGACCACTGTGAGATGTACAATTACAAAGATGGTCATAAGATGTTCATATTTGGATTTTAGTCATACAATGTTCCAGCCCCCATCCCTCTACCAGTGCCTATTTCCCACCACCAATGTCCCAAATCTCCTCCCCCTTTCCTAGCCTGCCTCTATCGAAGGTTCTTTATCTCTTTCTCTTTCTCTCTCTCTTCCTTACCTTACACATTGTGTATTACAATACATACATTTAGAGGTTGTCATGTGTATCTTTTTGCCTGTATTTAATGCTCAGTTCTAGGTTGGTAGTAGCACTTTCAACAATTATTAGCACACTGGAACCAGATAATCTTAAAATAATATTTTTAAGATATTTATAATATAAATATATTTATAGCTACTTTTATGATGACAAAGAAAGATTCTGATTTACTCCAGTATATGATTACATGTATATACATATACTCAAGATTGTATATAAATATACCTACTTTTATATTTCTTTAGCAAGAAACTTCTAAAATAGTATTGTAACCCCCAATAATGATAAATATCTCTATGATTCCCTAATTACAATAATATGATTGTAATTCAAGCATTTTTCACTTCCTGCTTCTTAAATTTATCCCTTTCAAAACAAAGAATGATAAATTTTGATTGAAATAAAAGGCATTTGGACAAAGCCACATCTTCATTTCCTAAAAGGCCAAAGCTAAATTAAATAGGTATTGTTCTTCGTTTTTTTAAGGTACAAAGTAACACCATTTTTCTACAAGAA
Organism: Cryptotis parvus; assembly: GCA_021461705.1. NCBI lineage: Eukaryota > Metazoa > Chordata > Mammalia > Eulipotyphla > Soricidae > Cryptotis > Cryptotis parvus. Next base: position 11,265 of record JAJIBD010008706.1, read on the forward strand.
AATAAGCAACTGGATCAAAAAATCTGATAAATATTTGTTTTTCTTGTCTACTATTCAGAGGTGCATAAATCCATATAATCAATAGGAATACATTTCGTTCATTTTCCTGTTTTAAGAGATATGTGTCGCTTTCAGGGATATGTTTAGGGAGATACATTGCTAGAATTTATTTTAGTGTGGACATCATAGAGTGTAAATAGAGCAATCCTAGATCGTTCACCCTGTTATATACCTTGGCTATATATTTAGCCTAATTAGATCATGTGCTCCTTCACTGATAGACAACATAAATTATTTGAAGGATCTTGTTGAGATTTTTTTTCTCTTTTCTAAAAATTATCCTTGGATGTCTTTCACCAGATTTATTTTTCATTAGCTTTTTACAAATAACAATGTGTGAATCCTAAAGAAGACTAGTTTCTAAAGCCTATAGACTAGCAATGATCGACCAACATTTCTTTCCAGCACTAGAAAATAATAATCGCTGCATATGGCTTGATGTTTACTTGATTGTATTTTTAAAAATGAATACACAAAATACTATTATGCTAGGCTTATTTTTAATTTCTACCTGGTTCATTTGATTCTTTTTTTCCTGTATTAATCATACTTACTTGCTTCTCTTGATAATCTGCCTGTCTTCTTTAGAGAAGGGGCTGTTTGGAAGTTCTCCCATTTAGAACCTATACCTTTGTTCATTAGGGTTCTAACTGACTATTGTACATCTACTTCCCACTAAGTATTTATGAATATATGAATCAGCTTTCATTTTAAAAGAACAAGTATGAACTTTGACCCACAATATATTTCACTATCTGTAATATATCTAATATCCCCTCCATTATAATGAACGTCTAGATTTGTTGTTTTTCTCCTAAAATGCTAATACTCCTGACCAAATAAGACATTTAAATCTCAATACTAATTACATTTAGGAATTGCATAATTTAGTAATTTGCATATACATTTTTGAGAGCTGTCCATATCTGGTGGTACTTTTTCAGTTTTATTTTTTTTTTTTGCTTTTTGGGTCACACCCGCAGCTCAGGGGCTACTCCTGACTCGCACTCAGGAATTACCCTGCGGGCCCGGGACCATATGGGACGCCGGGACGAACCCAGGCCAGCACAGGCCGGCCGCGGCAAGGCAACGCCCACCCGCTGGGCTATCGCCCGGCCCCATCAGTTATTCATTATTTACATTTATTAATGAAAGACTTTATTCATCCATAAATACCATTCCAAAAAGTATTTATGGAACTGTGTGTTGCCAGGGACCAACACCAGTGAGCCTGCATGTACCCCATTCCTTTGAGCTATCACTCAGCCTAGAATGGACATTTTACTGAATGAGAAGAGGTGTGTTTTTCTTTGGTAGAAGAGGTTGTGGAACCTCAGAATTGATAAACTATTCCAAAACAAAAGAGAATAGTGTAGGATGTAAATGCTTAATTTCTTGCTTTCTGAGAAACACCACCAAAGCATGGATTAGTAACTATATGTGAACACTTTTTTACAGCCATCTTTGGTATTTTACATACAAGTCTCACGCACAATCTCATACACATCATATATACATACATTAGGGACTTACCCTAGAGAGTCTCTTGTGATCTGACATGTAATAGTCTTTTATATCAGTATTTCTCATCCCTTGATTCTGCATGTCAGTAGTCAGTAGGTTTGACTAAATAGAATAGGGATGAAGTGTTTATGAAAGTAAACACTCTGGATTCAGAATTTTTGAAAAATTAATTCTATGCTATCAGCAAAACATTTCATCTTCCTAGAAGATCCTTTCTCATTTGGACAATTAAATACTATTGCATTTAATTCCAAAGTCCTCATGGTTCTGAAAGCATACTTCTAAATATTAAAAGCATTTGTAGTTTGTCTATTTTTGATGATTTAAATCAACATTTGTGCAGATAATATGACAGACTTTTCCCCTAAAGGAGTATTAGCTTAATGAATGGTTAGTGAAAGTTTATATTCTCACCACCACCAACCCCCCAAAGCAAAGCTTCATCAGACTTCCTGAAAGGAATCTAGATACATTAGGGAAAAATAACATTTCTATTCCAGATTCCATACTGATCCATCAAATCTGTTTGCCTGCTGTCAGCAGAAGTTATTACCATATGGTTGAGATGAATGGCCAGAACATTCCAGAATGTCACTGCTTAGCTGTGCAAAACTCAGCTAAGGGAAACAATTCTTATTTGTCCTCCAGATATTGCTCAGACATTAGGAACTATTAGCTTCAATCACACTTGCAGCTGTGTGGTTCTGAGAACGAGGATCTGGTACTTCAAATATTTCACAAATATATTGTAAAAACCCTGCCAGAGATAGCTTGACCACTGTGGTAACAGATACATGTGCTGGTATGCTCTAAATAATCCCAAAAAATTATTCTGGAAACCCTGCCAGTATATTTCCTACTCCTAGTACCCTATTATGAGGCTTTAAAGAATTTCTACTTTGACAAAAATACACTGATTTGGGTGCTGTGGTTAGGTAATTATCCCACATATCTCTGTGCACATGGCGATAACTCTGAGAGCATGAACACTTTTATTTTTTCAAAAAATAAAAATTTTATCATGTATTCATTCAATAATGGGGCAAAACAGAGTTTAATCTAAAATGATGGCAGCAGAATAGATGGCCACTGCCAAGGGTCCTTGACTTGGCTTGGTAAAGTTTGAAACCAGCTCAAAGCATGAAGAGGCAGCTTCAGGGAAGATGGAGGGCCAAGTGCTGCGAGGTCTAAATCAAATAAAGATCTAGTTAAGTGCCTAATGAACCTCTCAAGCTTTGTGAAAAGTTTCAATATGTTAACTATAGATAAGATTATTAAGTAGAAAATGCAAAATAAAATGGTGTTAAGGCATTATGTGAGATTAGAAAATGGACCGAAACACAAGGAAAGTTTTTCCTAATGCTTCTGGACTAAACATCACGCACGTCTCACAGGTATGTTCTGAATGACTGCCTTCAAAATATGATTTTAAAATTCACTCAGATGTCAGTAGAATTTCTGAATATCCACCTCACCTCTCACAGAGTCTCTTGGAGATCTCACTTTTTTATTCTATACCATGTCCCATATGAGTCACTTTTGATTCTGTAGAAAAAGACTTCATTTTTTATTTTATTTTTATTTATTTTATTTTAACCTTCTAAAATTTATACACCACCGTGAGATATACAATTACAAAGATCTTCAAAATATGTTCTTTTTGTTTTTAAACATATTTTTTATTTAGTTAGAGGACCTGATTTACAAAGTTGTTGATAGTTGAGTCTTAGGCATGCATATTCCAACTCCAATCCCACCGCCAGTTTAGCTTCCCTCCACCAGGTTTCCAAACTCCCTTCCCACCTGTCCCTTGACAAGAAAGAGAGAAAGGAAAGAAATAAAGACTTCAAATTTTAAGGTTTCCACCTAGTGGCAAGGTGATTAAGAGCAACAGACTAGGTCTCAGTGTAATAAAGTAGATGGAAGCATTAGTGCTAGGCAGTAGCTTCACTCTTACTCTTTTTTGCATGGAGCACGTGTTTTAAATACATTCAGGATGCAGCAGTGATTTTATTACCAATGGCTTCGAATGGGGTGGTGTCTTTTTCAGGCTCCAAACTTATATTGCTGCCAGACTGGCTAAGAGAGAGAGAATAACTGGGGCTGATGGGGACAGAGAAGTGGCTGTTTTAGACAAGGATGTAGCACATCCTTAGAAAAGGATGTAGCACATCCATACAACCGACTGGTTCAGCACCTCCATGATTGTGCGAAGAATGCCGAGACAGAGAAAGACACAAAAGGACGCCTGTCTTCAGAAGCTCTAGAGCTCATTCGCCAACGAGGCAAGGCACGAGCCTCAGGAGACCAAATGCTAACGTCCAAGCTTGCTAAACGGTAAAGAGAAGAGATAAACGAAGACCTCAAAGACAGAAGAGCAGAAATGCTGGAAGATGCAGCAGAAGCCGGGAAAACCATTCGCACCGCATGCCTGTCCTTTGCCAACTATAAGACAAAGATAACTGCCCTCCGAAGCCCTGATGTATCGATCACATCTTCCAGAAAGGCAATGGAGTAGATGACCCATGACTTCTACTCAAATATCTTTGATAGCCACATGCACCTGCCCACATACCAAATTCCAAAGGATGTATATGTCATTCCCAATATTCTCCCTTCTGAAATCCGACATGCCATCTCGTTGGTAAAGAAGGGAACAGCACCAGGCCCAGACAAAGTCAGACCCGAACACCTGAAGAATCTGCCGTCAGTACTCATCAATACACTACCTTGGCTCTTCACACGCTACCTGTCCGAATGCAAGGTGCCCTCCCAATGGAAAACCAGCAGGACAGTTCTACTGTTCAAGAAGGGAGACATTCCACGACATCGGCAACTATCGCCCCATCTGCCTGTTGTCCGTCATCTACAAGCTGTTTACATGAGTCATCCTGAACAGGATTAGCAGAACACTAGATGAAGGAAAACCATGCGAGCAAGCAGGCTTCCGGAAAGGATTCAGCACAATCGACCATATCCACACAGTAACCAAGCTCATCGAGGGTTGTAGGGAGTACAAGATGCCGCTCTGTCTCACGTTCATTGATTTACAGAAAGCCTTTGATTCTGTGGAGACTGAAGCCGTCATCAAAGCCCTAGCCAAACAGGGTGTTCAAACCCAATACATCAAGATCCTTCGTGAGTTGTATTACGGATTCACCACCAGGATCTCACCATTCTACAAAGAAGTGATCATTGAGGTCAAAAGAGGGGTTCAACAGGGTGATACCATCTCACCAAAACTCTTCAGCGCCACCCTCGAGAACATCATGCGACAATTAGAATGAGAAGGAATGGGAGTGAAGATAGATGGTCGGTAACTACACCACCTCCGCTTCGCTGATGACATTGTTCTAATATACACCAAACATTAGCCAAGCAGCACAAATGCTGGCTGACTTCGACTGAGAGTGTGGAAAGATAGGTCTACAGCTGAATCAAAGAAAACTACGTTTATGAAAAATGAACTAGTTCCAGAGGCCCCATTCACTCTCAATGGAAGAAACATCTCTGAATGCAGCAGTTATGTGTACCTAGGTGGAGAAGTCAACATGATGAACGACCTAAAACCTGAGCTGCGCAGGAGGAAGAGAGCGGCATGGAATGCCTTCAAAGGCATCGAAGAAATAGCTAAAAGAACAAAGAACCTCAGGCTCTGGGCACATCTCTTTGACTCCACCGTTCTCCCTGTATTCACATATGCCTCAGAGACCTGGGCCCTACGAAAGCAGGATGAGAATGCTATTCGTGTCTCCCAGAGAGGAATCGAAAGAGCTATGCTTGGAATATCACGCCTCACTCAAGTGAGAGAAGGAATCCAAAGTTCTGACCTCCATCGCTATTCCAGATTCAGGGACTCTGTCTTGTTTGCCAAGGCATCGAAAATCAGATGGGTTGGACATGTAATGCGATTTGGAGACAACCGCTGCACTAGAGCCATTACTGACTGGATCCCACGGGATATCAAAAGATCACGTGGCCGCCCACCTTTACAAGATGATCAGACTTCCTTGTTAAGACCCTGAAGGAACGGTTTGAGGATCTTCATATTCCTGAATCAACCAGATGCCATTGGGCTACATTGGCACGTGATAGGGTCCAATGAAATGTTACTGGCGCCCGCTCGAGCAAATCGATGAATAACGGGATTCAAGTTATCAAGTGATCAAAGTGATGTAGCACATAAAAATTGTAGTTTTCTTCAAAACTGAAAAACTGTAAGATCATATATGTAAAGTTAGAGTTTTTTAGAGTGAAGCATCAAACTATGGAACTGAGTTTGGGAAAATGTTCTTTTGTCATTAACTAATAGAAATTGGGGTATATGCACTTTTTGCATTCTCAGCACCTCTTCCATAAAAAGTCATGCTTGAAAATAGAACTGGGGTCCATTCACCACAGGAGCCATAGTCTAGTCTAATTTTTGTGTGTGTTCTATTAATTCTATATATATATACAACTGCGAATGTCCAGATTCACTGCCACTCTAAGGCCTCTCTAGCAAGAGAGGGTGAAGGAGTTGAGAGAAAGATCTTTATTGGCAACATGCTGATTGGAAGGTGGTGGATTTCTCCCCTGAAAGCACCATCCCTAGAAGGTTTTTGTTTTTTTTTTTTTTCAAGTAGGTAAAGAACAGCCAGGAAAAGTAAGCTGCATCCTCCGGGGCTCCAGATACAGAACTAGCAAAGAATTCCTTCCTGGGCTGGTGCCCTGAGGCTTGCTGCATCTTATCCAGAGTCTAAACAAAATCATGGCACCTTGAGGAACTAATCCTAATATTGAGGGTTTGGGGTAGAGCGAAGAGTTAGAAAATGTCCCAAGTTTCTCTCCTGCCCCCATGTCTGCCCTGATGGCAGACACTTTTCTTTGTTTCTTTAAGTTATGTGGTTTGCAGTTCTGGTACTGATGGGTGTCCTGCATATCACGTCCCTTCCTTTCAGCACTCAGCTCTTTCCATGGTGACCACTTCCCACTGTCATGGTGGTCCTTTCTCTGATTTAATAACTGTCCTCCAAGCTTTCTTCTGCTAATCAATTCTAGTGACCTCTGTTTCTATTGTCTTTTGAGTGTAATTATCCTATATTTCTTTTTATCCCTCAAATGAGTGTGTTCAGTAATAACCACCTGTATAATCTCTGTCCTGGTAATCACGGTTCCTAGTTTCTTCCACTGGTCCCACAATACAAAGAAAGGGGCAGGTAGCAGAGAGGGAGGGATGTATCTTAACCCTTAGGTCCCTTGCCCCGTGCTCTAGTGCCCTTCACCAACCTTTTTTCCTATGGTCTGTAGATTATGGCTCCTGAGTGATTTCTCTGGTGATACTGAAATTTAAAATTATTCTCGGTTTCCTGTGATAGTTGGAAATGGTCATGCTGGACTAGAACTGAGTTCTAGTAGGTAAAGAAATATACACATACATGATAACCCTCAGTGTCTGTATAGCAAACCACTATGTGCAAAAGGATAAAGACAGAGGAATGGAAAAGAGAGCAGAGAAAGAGAGAGTTGAGAAGTTCCGCCATAGGGGTAGGTTGGGTGGTATGGGGGAGGTGGGAAGGAAATATGGGACTCTGGACTTTGGTGGTGGGAAATGTGCACTGATGGAGGGATGGGTGTTGGAACACTGTAGGACTGAAACCCAATCATGAATAGTTTTGTAATGATTTATCTCATGGTGATTCCATAAAAAATATTTTTTAAATATTTTATTATAACCACCGTGAGATATACAATTACAAAGATGTTCATAAGATGTTCATATTTGGGTTTCGGTCATACAGTGTTCCAGCACCCATCCCTCCACCTGTGCCCATTTCCCACCACCAATGTCCCTGATTCCCCCCCCCTCCCCTAGCCTGCCTCTATAGCAGTTTCTTTATTTCTTTCTCTTTCTCTTTCTCTTTCTCTTCTTCTCTTTCTCTTTCTCTCTCTCTCTTTCTCTTTTCCTTCCCTTCCATATTGTGGATTACAACACATAGGTTAAAATGATATCATGTATATCTTTTTGCCTGTATTTAATGCTCAGTTCTAGGTAAGACAGAAAATGGAACAGTGTGCCAATAATTGTCGAAAGTGCTAAAAATATTTTTATTAAATCACCCAGTTAAATCACCCAGTTATCTGGGTGCCATGTCAAGTCAATGTAAATGGCCAATCTTCATTGTATTCTTATAATGTAACCAAATGATGCCCCACTCCCCTCCTCTCACAGCCCCTCTAGAAGGCACATACCATTTATTTCTCTTTCCCCCAATAGATAAATGAATGGAGGTTATAGTAGTGAAATAATTTTCCTGAAGTCTCAGCAGGAACAGACAAGAGTTTTAATACCCCCGAATTCAGAGCTTAAATTCTTTTGCATATTCCAAATTAGAGCTGGTGCTTATGTATTCTATAGCTGATTGATTGCTCTATACCTGGCTTCTCAGAGTTATTCAGTTTTCAAGTCAGTGCATAAAAGAGTGGTCACATTTTGCTCCATAATAATATATTTTATATCTTTGTGCCTACTGTGATTTACACAACTGAAGCATTTTTAAAGATAAAGGCAGAGAAAAGGCGGAGGACTGACATAAGGGTGTTTTCATTTCCCCTTAGGATTGTGTCACAATTTCAGTATGGACTTGACTTAAAAAATGTTCTAAAGCACTTAGAATAAATTTGAAAATGTCTGTAAAACATGTATAGGTTTGAGTGGCATGTTCTCATGAATCTGGTAATGTTATTTTTAAGGGAGAAGCTTGTTTGAAAAATGGGCTGAATATGTTCCATAATTTGATACAAAAATGTGGGCTTTAAATGATTAGATTATGCTTGTTGATCTCATCTTCAAAATATGTGTTTTCTTTACAACATACTTGGTACATTTATGAGACAGAGGCATAAATAATTGGAAATATGCTTAGCTTAATGTAAGTACTGCACTCAGTAACTGTATACAGAAGTAATCACTGCATACAGAAGCAACTGTATTCACTTCTGAGCATCATAAATCCAAACAGATTTCGGACCAAACAGATGGGGATAGTGGGTAAAGTGCTTGCCTTGTGCAGGGCCAACCTTGGTGTGATCCTCAGAACAATAGATGGTCTCTTGAACACTGCCAGAAATGATCCCCAAGCACAGAGCCAGGAGTAAGCCCTGAGCACTCCTGAGTATGGCATAACAAACCCTCAGATCCCCAAAACTAAGTCCAATGATTAAAAAAATTGATACAGAGAGTTATGTGCAACATGGCATATGGTATGTATTTATTAATTCATGCTCCATGTGTGATTCGGATCCATCCCTTGTAAAATAAAGAGTGACTAACAATCCCCATTGTTTTTGTTCCAATTGCATTTTATCATGTTGTTTTCATGTGTGAATCGCTTAAGTCTATCTTGAGATGCCAAAGAAATTCTAAGCACATTTTGGCACCTGAGCTCATAGTGCATTTAAAATTGCTCCGTGCTCAGTTCTGAATAAACTGACCGCTGAGGTTAATAGTCATCAAGCCGGGACTTTCTGACCTATTGGAAATTTAGATCTTAGCTTCCTCTGTACTGTGACATCTTATGCTGGTCCTCCAAAGATTTCCGTGAGCTGAGAAAGCAATTATGAGCATGGAACGAGAGGGGAGGCAGGGAGGCAGGAGAGAGAGAGAGAGAGAGAGAGAGAGAGAGAGAGAGAGAGAGAGTAAGATACATTTCCTAAATTTCTTTTTTCTCCATTAAAAATGTAGTCTTTTTTTTCACAATGCGTTAACAGAATGAGGTAGAGGAAAAATCCTTTCTCCACCCCCAGTTTGAAAAGTTGAACCTCTTTTCCTGCTTAGGTGGGAGTACTGATACTTCACACTCAGAAGAGCTGATTTCCATTTAATGTGCTGGAAATTAATTACAGGGAATAAAGATAATTGTAAAAACATCCTCCTTATACTCTCCCAAAATAAACAAACAAACCACATTGTGATTACTAAGTAGCCAACTAATGCATAATTTTATGCTCTGTGGGAAGGACACGGGTGGTCTGCAGACCAATGGATGGGGCAGAAGAAAGTCTACGAGCTTGAAATATATGACAGCCAAGCAGTGTTATGGGGTAATGACCTCTAGCGCCCCATTAGAAGTCCTCAAAGCCTCATACAAAGAATCCAAGTAGATGCTCACTGCATTGTGGATCTAGCCAGTCAGCTAAACATCTTAGATGATCCTCTGACCACATCTGAGTCCCTGCCAGTTGGTCGGCATGCCTCATAAACATACTGTGTTTGCTGTTATACTGACGCAGGAGTTCTTCATTCCAGCACATTCTCCTGACTCAGTTCTTTCACTTGTATAGAAGATGGGGCTCTTTGGCCTAGAAAGAGAGGAGTAACTGCAAGATCAAGCTTATGTTGCACATTGTTTTACAACATTTTGCTATAGTTAAAACCCAAAACCATTGGTTTTAAAATGCTTGGGAGTATCAGGTTCAGTCCCTGGTGTCATAGGTTCCCTGGAGCACAATCAGGAGCACCGTCAGCCCTGTCAGATGTCACTTCCTCCCCCAAAATAAACTAAGAATAATAATATTTTAATGTAATGTTTTATTTCAGAGGCAAGCAATAGCATTTGATAGAGAACTTCCATAGTCCCCAAGACATTTATTGAATTATGATTTACAGAGCAAGGAAGAGCAGTGTGGGTGATTGCCATGAGTCTCTTTCTCCTTGTATTTCCACTTAAAACACCCGCCCAGAAGCCTCATGTCTTTTAAAATGAACTGTTCTTATAACTAGCAGATAATTTATTTACCAATTTGATTATTTATGGCTGGTATATGCCTTAGATTGTCACTGTAATGAGGACTAGAAATTCTGAAGCTGTATTTGCCGGAAACACTCAACTGTTTGCTGAAAAATAAGCAACTATAACTATTAGACTTAACATAGGAAATTATCAAGATATTGGAGATTATAATATTATCACATAAGAGATTGTCATATAGCAACTCTGTTTATTTATTTTGGGGGTCACACCCAGAGGTACTCAGGTAAACTTCTGACTCTTCACTTACGAGTTATTTCCGGTATAGCTCAGGGGACCGTATGGGATCGATCGATCACGATCATGATCTTCCCATTGATCATCTATTTGCTAGAGCGGGCACCAGTAATATCTCCATATGTCCTGTCTCATGCCAGTAGAGCCAGGGGCATCAGCTTGCTACAGGAACATAAAGAGCCTTCAAACCATTATATTAGGTCATGGAATGACCTAATATAATTGTTACTGGACTTTGGCATATCAAATACAACACAAGAAGCTTGCCAGGCTTGCCGAGCAGGAGGCAAACTCTTTTAAACACCTCCAAATAAAGCATTTATCCCGTATAGGATACCAGAGATCAAACCCCAGTCCACTGTGTGCAAGGTGTTTGCCTTGCTGTGCTGTTGCTCCAGCCTCAGAAGCTATATTCATTTAAAAATATATATAGATAAAATTTCATATGCCTTTTGGCCATTCCAATTTCTTCTTTTTTGGAAGCTTCTGTTCATTTCTTCTCCCCATTTTTTGATGGGGTTGGCTGTTTTTTTCTTGTGGAGTGCTACCAGTGCCTGATATATCCTGGATATTAACCCCTTGTCAGATGGGTATTGAGTGAATATCCTTTCCCACTCTGTGGATTGTCTTTGTATCTTGGTCACCGTTTCTTTTGAGGTGCAGAAGCTTTTTAGTTTTATATAATCCCATTTGTTTATCTTTGCTTCCATTTGCTTGGTCAGTGGTGTGTCATCTTTAAAAGATACTTTTTGTTTCGATGTCGTAGAGCGTTTCTCCTATGTTTTCTTCGATGTACCTTATAGATCCATGTCTGATGTTGAGATCTAGAATCCATTTTGATCTGACTTTTGTGCATGGCGTTAGAAGGAGGTCTAAGTTCATTTTTTTTACATGTAGCTGCCCAGTTTTCCCAGCACCATTTGTTGAAGAGGCTTTCTTTGCTCCACTTAATATTTTTTGCTCCTTTATCGAAGATTAAGTGGTTGTATATTTGAGAATGTGTTTCAGGATACTCAGTTCTATTCCATAGGTCTACAGGTCTGTCTCTATACCAATACCACACTGTCTTAATTACAATTGCTCTGTAGTAGAGCTTGAGGTTGGGGAAAGTGATACCTCCCATCTTCGTTTCCCCAAGGATTGCTTTAGCTATTCGTGGAGTTTTATTATTCCATACAAATTTCAGGAGTGTTTGTTCAGGAGTTTTTTTTTCTGGGGTGATGTTCTTTGAAGAACATCATGGGTATCTTTATAGGGACCACATTGAATCTGTATAAAGCTCTAGAATACTATGCAACTGTCAGAAAAGATGAAATTATGAAATTTACCTGCAAACGGATGGACATGGAGACTATCATGCTGAGTGAAATTAGTCAGAAGGAAAAGGACAGATATAGAATGATTGCATTCATTAATACGACATAAATAGATACCAGTGTTTTACTAAATGTGGGAAATGGTAGCGGCAGATTAAAACTCACCATTGAATATATACACAAAGAGACTTAAGTGATAAACTCTAAATACCTGCAGGGCTAGCCACAATGTGTAAAATAAGAGGGAGAGAGATGCAGAGACAGAGAGAGAGAGAGAGAGAAACAGAGGAAACTGGGGTACCTGCTATTAAGGCAGCATGGGGGTGGGCAGGAGGGGGTGGGGTACATTGGTGGTAGAAATGGGGCACTGGTGGAGGGATGGGTGCTGGTATACTGTATTACTAAGAACCAATTATGAACACCTTTGTAATTGTATGTTTCACTGTGGTATAATAAAAAATAAAAAAATATATATAGATAGATAAAATTTCAAAAGCAGAGTTTTAAAACATTTAAATGTTAGCACTCAAGTTTTATGCTAAAGGAAATTAAGAAAGCACGAGAATGAATTGCTAACAAGATAATTCAGAAATTTTCTAGAAATGTAATAGCTCACCACCAATAATGATGAAACATGAATTGTTAATTTATTTGTTTTTACCTCTTGATTTTTTCAATTAATTTTATTTAAACACCACTATTTACAAAGTTGTAGAACATGAATTTAATGTTCTAGGAATTGGGGATGGAGAGACAGTACACTAGTAAGGCCACTGTGGGGGGTACCCAAAACTTTTCATTCTTTGGAGGCATTTGTCCATGAAGGTTCTGTACAGCTGTTATTATTATTCAGATACGACATTCCTAATAGTCTCAGAGGTTTTTTTTTTTTTTTTTTTTTGTTTGTTTGTTTTGTTTGGAGCCCCAGTGAGCTCTGCTCAGTTATTATTCCTGGTTGTGAACTCAGAGATCACACTTAATGGTGCCAGAATGCAGGGAATCAAACCCAGGGAATCGAACCCAGTCAGCCAATTGTAAGGCAAGTGCCCCGCCCATCATACCTAGTTTCAGAACTTTGCCTGGCTACCAATTAGCCAGACTGGGAATTTCACAAATCCTCAACTCCTGCTTCATTTCAGCTTAAAACGTATTCCTGTAATTTTTTCTCTTTCATCTAATGTTTTTGTATAAACAACTAAGAGACCTCTTACCTTAAACATCTTCACAGTTATATATCAGGATTCCTTGCCTAGAAATTCAACTCTTCCCTCCCCCAAGATTCGGGTACAGTTCTGCTCTATGCATCACACTATAAATCAGGGTCACCTTTCTTGTCTCACCTTGGTTTCCATCTGCATCTTCACTAGAACTGTTTCGAATGTTCCCTATTCTCCCGAGTTTTTACTTATGGCAATTTAAGCTTTTACTTTTTAAAAAATACTATTAGCTGTGGCAAACTTTCCTGCTTACCCAGCTATGTTGGAGCCACATCCGTCAGGGATGGTCTTGAGCTGTATTTCATCAGTGAGTCGGGCAACAGTCAGGGCATCACACATGTGCAGTAGATGCCCAGCTCTCTTCTTTCTGCCTCTGTATGTGTACCACTTGCAATGTATGTTGTTAGAATCACTTGTTACTTTTTGAGTTGTGATATAACCCCTCAGAACATCTGAGATTTCTTCTTCTCTTTTTTAAGTATCTGTTTATCTGTAACTGACAGTTGATTTTTCATTGATCACCTAAGACACTCCACTTCACTTGCACTGGCCTCTGGATCACTCACTTCTGTTACTCCACTTATACCTGGAGTTCATTACTTCATTGCTGAGGTTTTATTATCAAAGGTTGCATTTTGGTCCCTGTTTCCATATGAAGAACATTTACTTAGCCAAAGAAAATAAAGTGCATTTACTCTCTTTAATATCCTCTAAGTATTTACTTTGTATGTTTGGATTTTATTTCATTTGGGCCTGCAAGAAAACATATAAATAGAATGATGTAAATGTCCATATCTTACACATGCCTAGAGAGAACATTGAGTGAATACAATTAACTGTTTTATTTGTTCTAACAGGTCTGTGTCATATTTAACCAACATAAATCCCATCTTCCCACTCAGGGAAAAAATAACCACCTCTTATTGCACAACTTGGGCTTTCATACACAATATTGCACAATGAGTTTCCAATTAATCGACCTATTCTAATCAGTTTGGTTAGGGGGACTGACTCATTTAACACTTCAGGCAGCTGCTTAGAATGTCTTTGGGGATTCACCATGTCAGTACAGTTAAAAAGTATATTATTTGGAATCATCAATGGATTCCAGCTCTCCTTTATGTTTTAGACCTTGGTACTTATTTGCAGCAGGCTGCATCCCACTGTCAGCCTTAATAGGATTAGTTTGGATATTATCAAAAGAACAATTAACACCTGCTGATATGATCACAGATGGTCTCAAAGAATAAGAAGAATACAATATTACAGGGACACTCATCTTAGCCCTTTCTACTGTGAAGGCCAATATAAACATAGCTACAAGACTGAAGGACACTATTCTCTGACACTAATAATGGTGGCAGAGGATCAGAACTGGAATAAAATTAAAAGTCATTCTCTGACCTGCTTCATCCTTTAGTTATGAGCGTCTAGCCAGCGATCTACTAATACTTGCTCTGTGACTAGGAATCTTATTTATAATGTCCCTGAGTGTGACTTGCTGTACCTACACAAATGAGACCAACTTAGAGTGTCCAGCTCCAGAGATGATTTCGAGGATGAAATAAGGGGATCCACGTAAAGGGCCCAACTCCGTTTCCTGCATATAAGTTTGAGTACAAATGAGAATATGTCCCAACAGGCCTCTGCATAGAAATGTGAGTTACCAAGTGTGTAGTGTTTGGAGAATGGAGGTATGGCACTTCTGTTCTGACGATTCTCATCAACTGTGCAGGGATTCAATGCACAAGCCTTGTGGTGGAATTATTCAGGACACACTGGGGGTGCTTGAGGGTCTGCAGGCTGAGTTCATGATGCTCTGGGTACCACCTGGTGCACTGCAGGCTGCGTACATGCTGCTCTGGGTACCACCTGGTGCACGCAAGGCATGTGTGTTAACTCTTATATGTCTGGCCTGTATTCTACTGAGTTTTTTCATTCCCTAATTATTTCATAGATGTGCAGGGACAGTTTTGTTTTCCTGTTTTATTTTTGGGGGTGTAACACACCCAGCAGTGTACAGGGCTTTGCTCAGGATCACTCCCAGCGGTTCTCATAAACACGAGCTTAGTCCAAAATGTCCTTTGCTTTTGATCAACACTACTACCTCAATATAAATATAAAACAAAGTTTGTCATTTGAATGGCTAAGCCCTAATACATTTTGTCAGATACTTTTTCAAATTTGCTAGGATTTTTTTTTTCTTCCGTAGCATACATTCCCCATGAGCAGATTAGATGCATTGGACTACCTTCACACTCCTTATATATTATTTCCAGTCCTTGCTTTTCCATTGGGGAGCAATAATTACCTTAAAAGAGTTTAGACCATGACAATTGTCAGGCATCTGATCTGTGAAATTCTGTCTGGTGACTATTGAAACTATAATGATGTGTTGGGAAGGAATTCCCAGGCTCTGGAAACAGACAAGAGAATATAATGATGCTTTATTATAGTATTCTAGCACTGGAAGAGCTGAGAGGTACTGTGTTGTTTGTTTATAATTTGAAGGTTAAACAAATAAGATTTACTTGACAAAGAGAAGCTAATCTCTTTGCAAGCTTATGTATGTGGAGCCACTGGAAGAAGGCTGTGACCTGGCAGAAAGGAACACTGGCGAGCATGTTTGGGAAAAGCAAGGGTGAGTCTTAAGTTTCAAACAAGTTAAAATTGAGATTTCTATTAAATTATCCAAGTATAAGTGACAAGGAAACTATCATTAATATGTGCCTAATAGCAAAGTGTTTAATAAATAATAGTTGTTGAATGTTGCCAGGCTAATGATATAGCTATAATTATAAGGATAAGTTAGAAGGTGAAAAGGGAGACAAAAAAATGTCTTCTTCCCTTATGAAATTTTCAGAGGACTTAAGAAAACCCCCCAAATCATGGTTATCTTATCACAAGGAGCTCTTTGTAAGAGAGAAAAGATAGAGAGAGATGGGATTATATCATCATTCTGAGAACTGATAAATTAGGTCAAGATGCACCCCCCAAATGTGGGCTTATCACATGTGGTGATGTTGCTAAGCAAAGCTCTGTTCTTCAGCCTCTTTCGGTCTCTTAGGGAGGTGAAAATACTGCTTCTACTGTGTTTTGTGTGTTTCATGCTTTAATAAAGCTAAATGCAATCCATGTGCTAGTGAAGCCTGTGCTATCATCTGACAGTCTCCTAAGTGCCTTTGTATTGTTTTTATAATCTGAAATTTCAGTACAGGTCTCTCATAACCAGGGTCTGCAAACACCAGTGCTCAGAGAAGTCAAACAAGCAGTTTAAATAAGAGAGTATTTAAGAAAAATTGCTAAAATTCTGGAAGAAATGGGGGAACATGTCTGTGGTGAGTTAAACAATGGTCCCATCACACCATTCTGTATGATTTTGTAGCATCTTGAGAAGGGGCATCACCTGGGGAGACCAACGTAATCAATCAGTAGGTCCTTCTGAAAGAGAGGCGGGGCAAGTGCCAGCCAGGGAAGTTGTTTGATGAAGGAACCACAGGTTGGAATAATACACACGCAAAGATGAAAGAAAGGTACCCTGAACCAAGGGGATGCAGGTGGCCTTTGAAGGCTGAGAGTGCAAGGAACTAGTACACACTAAAAGAGAGAGAGAGAGAGAGAGAGAGTAGAAGGCACACAGCTCTCTTCCAGAACAGACACAGACTTCCCAATACTTTGATTCTGAGCTTATGACCTCTAGAATTGTCAGAGAATAAAATATGTTGCTTAAGTCTCTATCTTTTAAAAGTCATCATGATCTTTTATAAAAAAGGAAATTAAGCTTAAAAGTTAAATACTCAGGACTAGAAGATAGTACTACAGACAGGGCACTTGTCTTACATGGGGCTGACCCAGGTTCATTCCCCAGTACCATGTATGACTCCCTTGAGTCCCACTAGGAGTTATTCCTGAGTATAGAGGCAGGTGTAAGGCCTGAACACAGCTGAGGGTGGCCCTGAAACCAAAAAACCAAAGTTCAAAGCAAAATCATCCAGGCAGGAGGGATAGTATAGGGTATAAGGTACTTGCCTTACACACTGCCAAGCCTGATTTTAATTCCAGACATCACATGTGACCCCTGAAATACTGCCAGGGCTCAATCATGAGCACAGAGCCAGGAATAACTCTTGAGCACTGCTGGCTAGGATCTACCCCCAACATAAATGAATAATAAACACCTGCAAGAATTGTTTCAGAATTGAGTCTTCACCTTTTAATTCAGACCCATGACTCTAGTTACTATTCAATTGTGATTTACAGGAAAATACTTTGCTTACCATTTTTCTAAAACTGTAATAAAGGCAACATGTTCATGTCATGATTTCACATACCATGGTACGAATAATAGAAACAAAGAAGGTCAATGGGTCAATTCGTTTGTCACTTGTCTTTAATTTTCACCACTGAAAATTAATGTTGATTTCTCATCAGTTATAGCAAATTATGTTAGAAGTTCAACTTTCACAATTAGCTATGACATGTGAGTTTCCTTGATTTTTTTCACTATGAAATTTTCTTCCACAAATTATAATCAGTATAAATAGGGAGAACCTTACCAGAAGATACATTTAAATTGCTATCTCTCTGAAATACTAAAAAAGTACATTTTAAATGATAAATATATAAGGCAACAACTGAACTCTGGTATGTCAAAGTATTTCATAAAAAAGAACCTGCTTAGAAACTTGTCAGTCTTTTAAAACTTGGCAACTTTATGATTAGAATTTCCCCTAATAATAAGCCTAAACGAATCTCTGCCTACACTATAAATTTAGAAGAAAAAGGTGACCTGAAAAATTGATAATTCTTAAGAATTTCTTATAATCATCTTCCAAATCTCCAATGCAGCCCTTCCAATTAAACAGTGCTATAGTAAAGTAATATTTAATCCATCTGTCTAATAATTTTAGAGGTCACACTAATTCAGATAATGCTTGAAGGATAATACAGATTGGATTAGAAATACAAGCCATTCACAGTCAGAATAAAATATAAATGTTTTCCAAGTTCAAGTTTTTAACTCATTGGGTGGAATGACTTTTATTTCTGGTCAAAATGGACTAGATGTGACTAAATTTAGCTCCTGTTCAAGTATCTGAATCAAAGCAACAAGACACAAAAATCATAGGCAAAATATGCAGCTCATTGACTGTGAAGGCCAATGAGCTAGTACAGTTGCCTGGTATTTGCCCAATACTTGGCCCCTCTGCTGTCCCATTTATGGTCATCCTTAAAGCCCCAGGGCAGCTGCAGGTGACTAAGTAATCTCTGACATGCCCAACAGTACCGTCCAGCTGGCTGAGAATTACTCCCCAGCTGCTTTGGGGAGGGGAGGCCTGGGCCTCTTAAGCACTGCTTGGGAGTACTCCCCTCCACCCCCCAACTAACTATCACTATCACTATCTTCCCGTTAATCATCTATTTGCTAGAGCAGGCACCAGTAATATCTCTATATGTCCTGTCTCAAGCTAGTAGAACCCAAAGGCATCCGCTTGCTCCAGGAACATAAAGAGCCTCAAACCATTATATTAGGTCACGGGAATGACCTAATATAAATGTTACTGGTATTTGTCATATCAAATACTACACGAGCAGCATGCCAGGCTTGCCGTGCGGGTGGCATACTGTTGTAGTCACCTCTAAATAGAGCATTTATTGATGAACCGAGCGGCCAT
Source organism: Cryptotis parvus (assembly GCA_021461705.1). Taxonomy (NCBI): domain Eukaryota; kingdom Metazoa; phylum Chordata; class Mammalia; order Eulipotyphla; family Soricidae; genus Cryptotis; species Cryptotis parvus. Next base: position 30,083 of record JAJIBD010008706.1, read on the forward strand.
TAGCTCAAAATAGAGAAATCCTACACCGTTGGCTTTTTTAACACTATACCAAGCAATGGTACTGGGCATGGACATATGAAATATAAACTCTTTGCATGAGCGGTTCCAGAGCCATGAATCACAGAGAAAGCCCAGAGAGATCAGCAGAAGGCCCCTGGCATTTTAGTAGATAGAAAGTGTTTAGTAAAAGAACATTGCAAGTACTCATTTGAATGAGGATTTTTGTGTAAACGGATGATATCAACTTATGGTATTAGTAAATACAGTACAGTACTGTACTTGATTTTGCTTTTGTTTGTTTGTTGGGAGGGGGCACAGCTAGTAGTGCTCATGGAATACTCCTGATCTGCACTCTGAGGTCACTCCTGGCTGTGCTTGGGGAACCAAAGAGGGTTGCCAGGGATCAAACCTGCATCTGCTCTGTGCAGTGCCTAACTATCTCTTAAACTCCTGTTTGCTCTTATGATTTACTAATATGTTTTCTAGCTTAATTTAAACTAAAATTTTTATATAATATAGGTATCTTATAAAATATGTTAATATATTATTATCTTATGAATCCACCCTGCAATAGGCAATTACAAAACTGTTCATGATTGGGTTTCTAGCACCCATCCCTACACCAGTTCACATTTTCCAACACCAATGTGCCTCATTTTGCTCCCACCCCCTCCCAACCTGCCTTTGTGTCAGGTATTTCTCTCTCTCTCTCCTTTTGTACAGTTTGGTTTGCAGTACAAACACTGAAGGATTATTATGCATATCCCACTTTTGGAGTCATTAGTTTATTGGAGAGACTTTCTTTCAACAACAGGTGAGGGAGTCAAAAGTTATGCCTGTATGTTTAACTGTGTGAGTGGCAATCTTGTCCCACTTGGTGTCCAAGAATCAGAGTATGGATCA
>JAJIBD010008707.1:0-48516 GCA_021461705.1 Cryptotis parvus
CTGGCTCTGCACTCAAGAATTATTCCTGGCGGTGCTCAGGGGACCATATGGGATACCGGAGATCGAACCCAGGTCGGCCACGTGCAAGGCAAACGCCCTACCCACTGGACTATCCGGCCCCAGTCACCTAATTATTGTGCCTTAAGAATGACTGATGTATCCTGAATATTTTATCAGATAACAGAGTTTATGTCTCTCATCTCATTGCTTATCTTTTCATTTTCTTGCGGCATCTGTTGAAAGAGTTTTGAGGAGGAAAGAGGACAGCCTGGTTGTGCCCCAGAAAGTTGGTCTGCGGGCCTGATTGTGTCAGGGAGCTGTCCTTCGTCTTTTTCTCCTTGGCGCTGAAATCGAGGGACCGCTGCCCAGGCAAAAATCTAAAAAATTCTCTGGGGAAAAAAAAAAATCTCAAAATTCTCTGGAAATCAAAGGGTTATAAGCAGCTATTTATCGAAGCCTGTTTACGGTTCTGTTAATCAGTAAACCAGAATCAGAGAAACTGCCCAATCCGGAGAAGCGCAAACCTTCCCAAAAGATTGTCCCGATTAGAAGAGACAGCAAGGGGAGGGGGCTGGGGCGCGAGTGTCGCTCCTAGAGCTACAGAAATAATTTCCAGCGTCCGCAGGGACAGTGGGTGGACCTCCTGCCCCAGGACCTATCACCTGGCGTTCGTGGTGGGAGCCGAGGGAAAGCTGGTGCCCACCCAGCACTCGCCTTGGATTTTGCCTGGCGAAGGGGCAGGGGCTGGTGGGTGAGGGGCGCTGGGGCCCGCTGCAGGGTCTCGGTGAAAACGCCCAGCTAGAAAGATGTCAGACCTGCTCTCGCTCTTCCTCCACCTCGTCCTGCTCTGCAAGCTGGTGGCCCCGGTGACCCTTCAAGCACCACCGCTACGGTGACCTGGTGCGGACCCTGTACAAAGTGCACAACGAGTGCCGCTACATCACTCGCATCTACAGCATCGGGCGCAGCGTGCAGGGGCGGCACCTCTACGTGCTGGAGTTCAGCGACCACCCGGGAATCCATGAGCCCCGTAAGCAGCCCTGTGCCTCCCTGCTGGGCCCCAACCAGAGGGTCTGCACCCCTTTCAACCCTCAGAGCAGGCCTCTTCCTCACCCTGCTATCTCCTTAATCTTTAGCCTTCCCGCCTCTGGGGCGCTGCACCCCCAATGCATGCTGGATCGTTTTTCTTGTGCCCTCTGACCCCCTTCCTTCCGGTGCTTCCTTCTCCCTGGCCAATCCTCTGTCTGTTTGTCTGTATGTTGGTCTCTCCACTGTCTCAGGAGGAGGCAGAGACAATGGGCCCTACTAGCTCTGCTGGATTTGGGGTTCACGCTCCGGGTCGTGGCAGCGTGATCATGCAGTATAGTGGAGAAGGCCTGGGATCTGCTTTTACATAAGTGAATTAACTCTTGCTTAGTTTGTTTCGATTATAAAAGCAATTTATGTTTGTACTAAAATGAGAAATTTGCGTCAAGGAGGGAAAAATTGAAACTCACCTATGAAAAAAAATTGAAACTCACCTATTGAAACTCACAGATGAACCCTGCTAGCCTAATGGAGTGTGTTCGCCCAAACTTTTCCCTAAGCAGAATCTTTTCTTTTCTTTTTTCTCTCCTCTCCTCCTCCCTCTCCTCTCCCCCCTCCCCCCCCCCCCCCCCCCCCCCCCCCCCCCCCCCCCCTCCCTCCTCCTCTCCCCTCCCTCCCCTCCCCTCCCTCCCCTCCCTCCTCCCTCCTCCTCCCTCCTCTTTTCTTTTCTTTCTTAGTGCTCAGGGGATCATATGGAATGCCTGGGATCAAACCTGGGTCGGCCACGCACAAGGCAAACACCCTGCATGCTGAACCATTTTCTTTATTTTGCTTTATGTTTGGGAGCTGTGTCCAGTGGTGCTTGGGCCTACTCTCAGCAAAGTCCTCAGGCTACCCGGTGACGCTTAGGGGACCAGGCCAGGCCAGGGATTGACCCTAGGCCTCTTCCATGCAAGCATGTGCTCCGTCCTTTAGACCATCTCTCTCTTTCTCCCTCTCCCTCTCTTTCTTTCTGATCTAATCCTAAGCATATTAAACTTCCTTGTAAGACATACGCAATTTTTAAAATTAAAAATGGTACCATACTAAAACTTTTTCTCATTTTATGTTTTATAAATAGCACCATGACTGTAAACCTAGCCTACACCATCCTTTCTTTTATATCTGTGACTATATTTAAGTGTGTTTATCCATGGGGGCACTTGCATGTTTTCTCATTTCTCACACTTACAGCAGTCGGGATGCTCACGCCGTGTTAGTTCCTCTGTCAAATGGTCTCATTTCAAAACGCTTCTCCTCTCTGCTTCCACCCTCTCCAAGCTACTCCGACTTCATCACAATCTACCTGTACTATTCCCCTAGACTGCTCTTGGCGTTTCACCCCTCCTGTCCCCACTCTCTGAACTGACCAGTTAGTGCGCAGGTGCCAGAATCAGTCCCGTGGACACAGGTAGAGTCCCTCAGACTTCCTGTGCTCCTGCTTCTCCAACAGCCTCATGCTCAGTGGACTCTGCCCATGACCGAAGTCACTTTAGTAGCCAGCCAGTGAGCGGGCAGGGCTGGCTGAAGGCAGGTGTGTGACTGAGGGTGAGAATTGGAGCACTGCTGCACCCCGCATTGCCAGCACCCTCTGTTTGCTGGGATCTGTGCGCAATGTGGGAGCTTCTGGGAGCGGATTGACATGGATGTATAAAGCGAGCTCCACCCTTCTCTCATCTCACTGCTCTCCCTACTCTAGCATTCCAGCCTTTTCCTCTTGATTTTCTGTCCTGTTCCATCGCCTAGGGAGCCCTCTCTTTCCTGACATCCCCTAACCTACCTATTGCTTTTTTTTTTCTTTCTTTCTTTCTTCTTTCTTTTCTACCCTCTCTCCTTCTTCTCCTCCTTCTTCTTCTTCTTCTTCTTCTTCTTCTTCTTCTTCTCCTCCTTCTCCTTCTTCTTCTTCTTCTTCTTCTTCTTCTTCTTCTTCTTCTTCTCCTTCTCCTCCCCCTCCTCCTCCTTCTTCTTCTCCTCCTTCTCCTTCTTCTTCTTCTTCTTCTCCTCCTTCTCCTTCTTCTTCTTCTTCTTCTTCTTCTTCTTCTTCTTCCTCTTCTTCTTCTTCTTCTTCTTCTTCTTCTTCTTCTCCTTCTCCTTCTTCTTCTTCTTCTTCTTCTTCTTCTTCTTCTTCTTCTTCTTCTTCTCCACCTCCTCCTCCTTCTCCTTCTTCTTCTTCTTCTCCTCCTTCTCCTTCTCCTTCTTCTTCTTCTTCTTCTTCTTCTTCTCTTTTCTTCTTCTTCTTCTCCTTCTCCTCCTCCTCCTCCTCCTCCTCCTCCTCCTCCTCCTTCTCTTCTTCTTCTCCTTCTCCTTCTCCTTCTTCTTCTTCCTCTCCTCCTTCTCCTTTCTCTTCTTCTTCTTCTTCCTCTTCTCCTTCTCCTCCTCCTCCTCCTCCTTCTCCTTTTTCTCCTTCTTCTTCTCCCCCTCCTTCTTCTCCTCTTCCTCCTCCTTCCTCCTCCTTCCTTCTTTTTCTGCTTCATCTTCTTTCTTCTTCCTTCTTTTTGGGTCACTCTGTTGATGCCTCAGGGGTTATTCCTGGCTCTGCACTCAGGAATTACTCCAGGCAGTGTTCAGGATTCTGGGGGCCTGGGATTCTGGGGATAGAACCTGGGTGGCAACATTCAAGGCAAACACCCTACCTGCTGTACTGTTGTTCCGGCCCCTTTTCTTTTGTCTCTCTCTCTCTCTCTCTCTCTCTCTCTCTCTCTCCCCTTTCTTTTCTTTTCCTTCCCCTGCCTCTCAGCTTTGGGGTCACACCCAGTGGTTCTCAGGACTTACTCCTGCCTCTGTGCTCAGGGATCATTCCTAACAGACCATGCAGGATTCTAGGGATCAAACCTAGGCCACCAGTGCAAGGTAAGCTCTCTACCTGCTATACTTTATCTCCAGCCCTTTTTTCTTTTCTTTTTGGGCCACACCTGGTGCTGCTCATGGATTATTCCTGACTCTGTGCTCAGGAATTACTTCTGGAGGTGCTCACGGGACTACAGAGAGTCCTGGGGATCTAGCCAAGAGTTGGCCTTGTACAAGCCCTGCCTCCCTGTACGATCTCACCACCTCTTTCCTTCTTTGTATTCATTCATGATTTACTCAGCAAACATTACTGATTATATTCTATATGCAAACACTTTAATAAACTGTGGGTGTAGGACAGAGAATTCTGGTTTGGTAAGGCTACTATGAAAATAAGGTCTTGGGGCCAGAGCGATAGCACAGTAGGTAGGGTGTTTGCCTTGCATGCAGCAGACCTGGGTTCGTATCTCTGGCATCCTATATGGTCCTCCGAGCACCCCCAGGAGTAATTCCTTAGTGAAGATCCAGGAGTAACTCCTGAGCATTGCCAGATATGACACAAAAAGGAAAAAAATGCTATAAAAAAGGAAAATAAGGTCTGAGGACTGGGTAAATACTACAGGGATAGGACACTTGCATTGCACAAGCTCCAGCACTGTGTACAGCCAGAAGTGATCCCTGAGCACAGAGGCAGGAGTAAACCCTGAGCATAATTGGGTAGGACCAAAAATAATGAAGGATTATCAACACACTCTGCTCTGGAGGCACCCACAACCCAGCTTGGGGTGTCCTTTCTCTTCTTGGCTTCATTGGTCTCCCTCCCTCCTCCCCTCATATTGTTTAGAAAACAAATATAGAGGAAAAGACACCAGGAATAAAAGACCGGGAATGCCATGGCTGATCAGGAGGCATGAGTAGAGGGTGGCTGCTACTTAGACAAGACTCTACTTTGAGGTGATTTTAAAATTCACCTCTTACATTTCATTTTGTTTAGGCAGTTGAAAATATTTGTTTCATTTCTTTGTCCCATTCGCTGCTGTTGTGATGATTGAAGGACCGCTATGCTCACTGGGGTTGCTGCACACCAGAGGAGCACACAACTAGGGAGACTCGCACACTAGTGGATGCCACGTGTGGAAGCTCACACACTGCTGAGGCTCCAGGGACCCCAATGGCAGTGCTGCGGGGGCCTCCCTTGGCTTCTGACTCAGACTCGGGACTTGCGCTGGTGAGGCAGACACTTTGCCACTGTGTGATGCTGGTGACCGTCCAGGTGGCTTTATTTTATTTCATGTTTTAATTTTGATTTTTGGACCACACTTGGCAGTACTCGGGGATTACTCCTAGCTTACTCCGAGTACACCAAGGAACCACTCCTGGCAGGCTCAGAGGACTATATATGGGGTGTCAGAGACTGAAGCCAGGTCAGCTGTGTGCAAGGCAAGTATCCTGCTTGCAGTACTACCTCCCCCCCCCAGGTGGGCTTTGAACATATGCTACAGCAGGTCATCCTGATGTTGGGAAGGAAAATGCTCTGGGTAGACAGAAGAGCGGGGACATGAGTCACCTGTGTGAGACCAGCAAGGAATTTCCTGGGACGCTGGCAGAGTGAGCACTGAAAGAGCTGAGCCGAGAGCACTGTGCCAGGGGAGGAGCAGCTCCTGTGTCTTCTAACCTTTGCAAAGACAATGGCTTTTATGCAGAGCAAAGTGAGAATCCACTGCAGTTGTTTTAAGCAGAAGATTGACATGATCTGACTATAACCACAAAGGGGCCATATACTTGTGCTAGTCAATAAAGTTTTATTGAAGCACAGTCCCACCCACTTGCTTTCATACTGTCTGTATAATACTGGCATCATGCTGCCACTTTATCTCCTTTAGGTACTCAGTCTTCATCCAGACTAGTACTTCCCTCTATCATTGTCATGGTGATCCCATCCCTGACTAACCCCACCCCCTACCCCTGCTGGTGGCAAACTTCCTACTAAGGACCAGTCCTCCTGCTCTTGTTTTTCTTGTCTTTGGGCTTTAGCTATTCCCTGACTATGTCTCTATCTCCCACAGATGAGTGAGTTCATTTTGTGTCTGTCCCTCTTCCTCTGACCGATTTTACTCAGCATGAAACTTCGTAGATGTATTCATCTATCATGCAGACTTTGGGATTTCACAAAAATGTCTATTTTTTCATTTCATTAATTAAATAATTTTATGTGTTTATTTAATTTATCATTTTAGGGAAGAAAAACAGTTTTATTAAAAAGATATTTAGAGAAAGAGGTGAATGGGGAAAGAGGAATCCATGTTCAGGCCACAACAGGGCCTGAGTGGGAAAAGTTTTTTTTTCACTTTTAATAAGAGCTGAGAAGAGACTAAAATCAATTTCCCAACTTTCATTTTACAAGCAAAAGTGTTGAAAATCGTATATGATGTCAACTCTTACCATCTTTTCTTTAGAGAAGGGATTTCAACACCAAGAAACAAAGGGGAAAAATAAGATGATGCATTGCTTTCATACTGTCTGTATAATACTGGCATCATGCTGCCACTTTATCTCCTTTAGGTACTCAGTCTTCATCCAGACTAATACTTCCCTCTATCATTGTCATGGTGATCTCTTCCCTGTCTAGCCCCCCACCCCCTACCCCCTGCTGATGAAAGAATGCATCACACAAAACCCACTGCATGATCTTTTGAATTTCTGTGGTATCTCACTGTGATTCAATTAAAAAAATGTGTTTTAATCACCAGCAGAGAGTTCTGAGTGGAAGGGGAAATTCCCTGGCGAAACTCTTCCTCTTTCCTTCTGAAAATGGCCAGGAGTGATGTGAGCGGTGCTTGGAATTCTCCTCCTGGTCTCTTCTTACTTCACTTGACCGGTTAACTGTTAACAAGGAGAAAACAAGAGACCTATGTGGACCCCTGCTCCCCTAAGCCCCTAGTTGTGACCTTCTCATATATAAAGGAGACATTTAGTTTCCTGAGCATCAGGGAAATGCCTTTAAATGTCAGTGCAGTTTCTGTGATTGCATCAGTTAAGCCACATTCAAATGTGACCACTGGTGGTAGGTGCCGGCGACAACGTGTTATGCTTCCAGTAGGTGTTTACAGTCGTGTTAATGCCCATGGTTTGATTTGATTTGCCCAACTCTCCTGCACCAAAGTGTCCAAGATACTCCACCAGTGTGTGATACACTATAAATATTAGAATCTAAAAGATGTCCCAAGTGGGCAGTGATGGAAAAGGAGCTTGAGATGCCGGTGGAGGGGCACCGTCAGTGGTGGTGGTGTGGAGCTGGGACAGTGTACACCGGTGGAGGGGCACCGCCAGTGGTGTTGGCTGTGGAGCTGGGACAGTGTACGCCCGATGGAGGGCACCGTCAGTGGTGGTGGTGTGGAGCTGGGACAGTCTGCCTGAAACTCTTCTTGTTTGGGCTGGAGGAGAGGAACACCGCTAGCAATGGGTAGGGGCTGTTCCTGGCTCTGTACTCAGATGTGATTATCACTGCTAGGAGTTCCAAAAGGAGTGGACCACACACAAGGCCAGTGCCATACCTCCTGGACAATCTCTCTGCTCTTGAAATTGTTAGTAACAGTATTATAGATCATACTGCCTAAATAAAAATAAGTAAACACACACACACATACACACACATACAGAGAGTTTTTAGTGTAGGTGATTAGGACTGCCATATTGTATCCCAGAATCCTATGGGTGTGGTTGATGGGAAAACACCCTTATTCTAGAAAGATTGGTGCCAGGAAACAAGCTGTTTTCAGTTCCTTGGTCTCTGGCACCCATCATGAGTGGTTTAGGAGCCCTCAGACAGGGTTCTCCCTGGCACCCTCAACCTGAGGCTCTCCCAGCCTGAGATGTGAGTTTTCTGTTAAGATTAGCAACAATAGTTGCAAGGATCCACCCCCCCCCCCAAAAAAAAAAGTCATGATAGTCCCTAACAAGCATTTCCATAGCATTGGTCATGATCACCGTCTTCCCGTTCATCATCGATTTGCTCGAGCGGGCACCAATAATAGCTCCATATGTCCTGTCTCATGCTAGTAGAGCCCAAGGGCACCTGCTTGCTCCAGGAACATAAAGAGCCTCAAACCATTCCATCAGGTCATGGGAATGAGGTCTATAATTGTTACTGGTATCTGGCATATCAAATACGACACGGGCAGCTTGCCGGGCTCTGCCGTGTGGGTAGCATACTCATTGGTCATGATAGGCTGCTGGAAAGGGGCTCAGGGGCTATTGGGAAATGACCCAGTGAGAATTGAAATCTTCGTTTAGTCCTCCGCTAACGGTGAGGGATCAAGACCTTTCCCAGGCAAGCCTGCGCCATCCTCTCTCTCACTCTCGTGTTTCCACGCTTGCAGTGGAGCCGGAAGTCAAATACGGGCAACATGCACGGCAACGAGGTGCTGGGCGCGAGCTGCTGCTGCAGCTCTCAGAGTTCCTGTGCGAGGAGTTCGCGCGCGGCAACCAGCGCATCGTGCAGCTGCTGGAGAGCACCCGCATCCACATCCTGCCCTCCATGAACCCCGACGGCTACGAGATGGCGGCCTCCCCAGGTACCGCAGCGGCTTTGCCCACTGGAGGCGGTGTCCGAGTGGCCAGCACTAGGCAGGCTGTGCTCGCCCTTCGCCCCAGGGCCAGCGCCACCCCAGGCCAAAGGAAGGGCCCAGCAGGAAGAGTCCAGCGGGAAGGCTGGGGCCCCGTTAGGTGCCACGTGTGGGCTGGTTCTTATCTCGATCCCCTGTACGTCGTGATGAGGGATCCAGGAGGCAGTTTTCTGTTGGTGGCACTTTGCAAAGTGGAAAATACCCTGCGGGAAGAAGGGATGTTGCAGAAGAATTCTTCCCAGAACTTTTCGCTTGGCCCCAAGGGACTGTTTCCTTCTACGTGCTCTTCCTTTTACACTGGGAAGGCAAAAATGCCAACGTGAGCAAGAGCAGGCCTTCCCCAGAACTAGGAAGGGAGGTTACATTCCAGAGTCTTCCTGCTTTATTGTATCTCTTTGGCGCTTTTTCTTTGGCCTGTGTAGCTTACGGTCATTTAATTCTTTAGTTACAATTGCCAGGGACAGGTGAGCTTTTACCTTTATTTCTAATACGGAAGTTAAAGCTTGGGTAACCTGATTACAGCAATATCAAAGTTTTGGGGATTGGTGTACAAGCATACTGTCCCTCCTCGCCGGAGAGCGGGCGCCCTCTACTCTCCTTATATCACCTCTGTCTGCCATTCTTTACCCCATGTCTCCCCTCACATACAGATTCCTAGAATCTGGTTCCTCCTCCTAGATCAGTGAATGAGAATTCTCCAGGCTGAAGCTGGGTGACTACCTTGTATTATGGGGGGTATTCTTGAAAAACTATGTTTGAACCTGGTTTGTTTGGGCTTGAAGGGAGAAGGTGTATAAATTAAAGCTTGGGTTTTCTTTTGCAATTAAAACCCACCTCTAAAATTGGGTGAGTCTTGACATTTTCCCTTCATTTTTAGAAGGGAAAATTTACTACTTAAAAATGATTTTTTTTTTGCAGTGTCTAGGATCGAACCCCGACTCAACATGCATGCAAGGCAAGTGCTCACCACTGAGCTCCACTCCCTGCCTAAAAACTTTTATTGTGGTAAGAAAACTCATGAGAAGATCAGTTATCAGAAAGAGAAGAGACCAGTTTGACAACAATAGTTGGAAATGATAACACTAGACTAGAAATGAGTGTTGAAAGTAGGTAAAGGGATATACATGATAACCCTTCAGTGGCTATATTGCAGACCACAATGAGAGAGAGAGAGGAGAGAGAGAGGGAGAGAGGAAGAGAGAGAGAGAGAGAGAGAGGTGACTGCCATAGAGGCAGGTTGTGGGCAGGGGGATGGGAGGGATGGGTGGGGACACTGGTGTTGGGAAATGGAAATGTGCACTGGTCAAGGGGTAGGTGTTGGACCGTTGTATGACTGAAACCCAATCACGAACACCTTTGTAATGGTCTATCTCACAGTGATTTGATAAAAATAAACACAATTAAAAGCAAAAAGAAAAAGAAAAAAAATTTAAAAGAAAAAAAATCTGTCATCAAAGAAAAACTCAAAGTATGTAGTGAGCAGTGTTCACCCCTAGGTACCTGCAGCATTGTTTGTTTATGCTGATCTTTTCTTTTTTTTGAAAGGTACTGTAGTATTCTTGGCTATTGGTACTATGGCATTATTGACTAAGACATTATAGCATTGTTGACTATAAGGACTACAGCATTGTTGTCCGTAGAAGCCTCCGCTTCGCTGATGACATCGTTCTAATAACACCAAACATTAGCCAAGCGGCACAAATGCTGGCTGACTTTAACCGAGAATGTGGAAAGGTAGGTCTACAGCTGAATCTGAAGAAAAACTATGTTCATGAAGAATGAACTAGTTCCCTGAGGCCCCATTCACTCTCAATGGAACAAAACATCTCTGAATGCAGCAGTTATGTGTACCTAGGTCAAGAAATCAACATGATGAACGACCTAAAACCTGAGCTGTGCAGGAGGAAGAGAGCGGCATGGAATGCCTTCAAAGGCATTGAAGAAATAGCTAAAAGGACAAAGAACCTCCGGCTCCGGGCACATCTCTTCGACTCCACTGTTCTCCTGCATTAACATACGCCTCAGAGACCTGGGCCCTACGAAAGCAGGATGAGAATGCTATTCGGGTCTCCCAGAGAGGCACCGAAAGAGCTATGCTTGGAATATCACGTCTCACTCAAGTGAGTGAAGGAATCCGGAGTTCTGACCTCCATCGCTATTCCAGAATCAGGGACGCTGTCTCGTTTGCCAAGGCATTGAAAATCAGATGGGCTGGACATATAATGCGATTTGGAGACAACCGCTGGACTAGAGCCATTACCGACTGGATCCCACGGGATGTCAAAAGATCACGTGGCCGCCCACCTACAAGATGGCCACTTCCTTGTTAAGACCCTGAAGGAACGGTTTGAGGCTCTTCATATTCCTGAATCAACCAGATGCCATTGGGCTACATTGGCACGTGATAGGGTCCAATGGAAATGTTACTGGCGCCCGCTCGAGCAAATCGATGAATAACGGGATTCAAGTGATCAAGTGAACTACCGAAGCATTGTTGACTGTCAGGAGGTCACCAGCATGTCTCAGTCTGCTCAGCCCAAGCCTGTGCTGTTGATTGATTGGCAGCTTCCTGTTCCCCTGGTTTCCAGCAGCCACCCTCCAATGCCGTGAATCTGACCACATCCCTGCCAAGACTGGTTGTTTTCTGCCTTTTGCATTTAGCTTTGCCAGTTTGGATTTCTATATGAAAGTTGATTTATATTATAATTTATTTTTTTTAAAAATTTATTATACCACCATGAGATACACAGTTACAAAGATGTTCGTGATTGGGTTTCAGTCATACAGTGTTCCAGCTCCCACCCACTTCCCACCACCAATGTCCCTGATTCCTCCAACCTCCTCCCAGCCTGCTTCTATGGCAGGCACCTTATATTATAATTTAAACTTGGTCTCCCATCTTTTTTTCCTCAGAATCTGCCTGACTCTTTGGCACTTTTATGATTCCATATGAATTCTAGGAACATTTGTCCTAAGTTCTTGAGGAATGTCATCAGGATTTTGATGGGGGCTGCATTGAATCTGTACCTGGGCCACATTGCAGCTTCAGGAAGAAACAATGGGCTAGGGATATGGCTTGCTGGTACAGTGCCTGCTTTTCATGTGTTAGGCCCTAGGTTAGATCTCTGATATTAACAAATAAAGAAAAAGTTGTTTTTCAATTTGCTAGATTAAGCGAATACCTAAAAAAGAACGCACAGTGTTCTACAAATCTAGGATTCCATCTGAAATCTTCATTTTCCACCTTTTTGTTCTTCCAATTCGGCAGGGCCCAGACACTTTTGAGTATCTGGCTGGCAGGAACAATGCAAATGGAGTGGACCTCAACCGAAACTTCCCGGACCTCAATACCTTGGTCTACTACAACGAGAAGAATGGAGGCCCCAACCACCATTTGCCCCTTCCAGATAACTGGAAAAGTCAGGTATGAAAGGAAATTTCTATACATTTGCATCTGAAATTTCTTCTAGTCATCTCCATACCTAAGCAAGAAAGAACTTAACCACCACTCAACTCCCACGTTAATCCTACCAGGGCAGTAATAACTCATTTCATGCCTCTTAATATATATTCCCTCAACGCCTTTGGCTGACATGCACCACGCAATGTTTGGTACAGAGGGGATGGTAATGAGGAGACAGAAGCTGTTTTCAGCAGCTGTATGGCTCTTTGCAAATTTTACAAACTTATTTTGTAACCAGCATTTCAGTTCATTGTTATGATGCATTGTGGGGAAGTCATCACACTGTATTTTTCACCCCTATTTTTTATTTTATTTTAATTAATTTTGCATGGGGGCTACTCCCAGTTTGGAGGTGAGGATCACTCCTGGGCTGCTGGGGAAATGAAGGGCTGAGATGCTGAGAATGGAACCCAGGGCTTCACATACCAAGGCCCGAGCACCACTGAGTTATAGCCCTGGCCCCTCTATCCCTATTTTATGGGCATCACACTTAGAGATAAGTGGTTTTCAACCTTTTCATAACTGAACATTGACTCTGGTCCATGGGAAGACAGTTGAAAACCACTTTTAAAGATAAATTCAGGGACTGGGAAGATACTACAGCAGGTAGGACATTTGTCTTGCATGCAGCCAACCAGGATTTGATCCTCGGCACCTTTGATGACCCCCAGATACCATCAGGAACAATACCTGAGCACAGAACCAGGAATTACCCCTGAGCATCTCTGGGTATGACCCAAATATTAAAAAAAAAGCAAAAAAAGATTTAAATTTTCATAGCCAATATTTGATGGCATTGGAATTAAAACCCAGGTCTTGAGACTTCTAACCAACATCTTTCTACTGCGCTATTATTTGTCACTTGTATCACTTGTCTTCCCGTTGATCATCGATTTGCTCGAGCGGGCACCAGTAACATCTCCATACATCCTGTCACATGCTAGTGTAGCCCAAGGGCATCTGCTCACTCCAGGAACATAAAGAGCCTCAAACCATTCCACCAGGTCATGGGAATGAGGTCTATAATTGTTACTGGTATTTGGCATATCAAATACGACATGGGTAGCTTGCCAGGCTCTGCCATGTAGCTGGGATACTCTTGTAGTCACCTCTAATCTTATGCATTTATTGATGAACCAGACCTGTGATCAGCTCTTCTGCTGGGTGGAGCTCTGATGAGCTGGGGAGTCCAGATGTAGAAAATGGTGGGCCTCATGGTGTGGGGGGTTCCTCTGGCTTCTTGCGAGGCTCTCCTGGGCTGGGCTCTGCTGGACTGCGCTATACTGGATTTTTTAGTTGACTCAGCATGATATGCACTGTTAAAAGTTGTTTATGATTGGGTTTCAGTCATACAATGTTTCACCACCTATCCCTTCACCAGTGTGCATTTACCACTACTAATACCCCCACTTTCCTTCCCACCACTACCCCCACCCTCTACAGCAGCACATTTCTTCTCTCTCTCTCTCTCTCTCTCTCTCTCTCTCTCTCTCTCTCTCCTTTTGGAACTTTTTGGTTTGCAATATGGCTACTGAAAGGTTTTCAAGTTTATCCCTTTACCTACTTTCAGCACTCAGTTGTGTCCAGGGTGATCACTGTCGTAGTGGTCCCTTCTCTATCCTAACTGCCCTCCCTCCACATACTTGTGGCACGCTTCCTACAATGGACCAGTCTTCTTGACCCTCATTTCTACTGCTCTTGGATATTAGTCTCATACTATGTTTTGTGATATTCCACAAATAAGTGCAATCATTCTATATCTGTCCCTCTCTGTCGGGGAACGCCGCAGGGGTCCCCCCGACAGTGTCAGGACAGAGGTTGTCTTCTACCTCCGGGAGGCGCGCGGAGAACAGATGAAAACTCACGAGTCCGGTGCAGTTCCAAAAATGGCTTTTAATAGTACAAAAGCTCTTCCACAACACTCAATATAATGAAAAACGTTAGCTCTGGTCCGAACTTAGATCATACAAAAGAGCCTAAGTCTCCCACCAAAAGAGAGAGGATCTCACCCGAGCTGAGTCCTACCCAGAAGGAGCCAAAGGCCAAAGAGCAAAAGGCCAAAGCCAAAAAGCCAAAAGCCGCAGGAGCCAAAAGCTGAAGGCTGAGGGAACCAAAAGGCAAAAGGGTAAAGGTAAAAGGGCCTCAAGTCAGCCCCTTATATACACCAAAGTAATCCAATCGGGAGGTTGTCATGCCAACAAAGAACCCTAAACAGAGTGTAGTGCCACACACCCTATTGTAGGTATAAACAAAGGTTACACCAAGGACTAATCCCGAGATTATCTCTTATGTAAAACACTGGAGAGAGAGGGGCTGATATAAAGTAATACATCTTAACTTCATGAGCTTCATGTAATCTAGATGGTACCCACAAGGTCCTTATTATTATCTGCACCAGGGTGATTCTGAGTATCTTGTTCTCATGTACTGAAAGGCTCATACTCGCCTGCTTAGAGCAAACTAGTATGATCCTTCCTATAGTCTTCCCTTTAGTCTCAGCGTAGCCAGGGTGGTAGTCTCCTGGTAAATTCTAACTGTCCCACGTTGGGTGCAGTGGGTATAAAGAGGAGCTGTGCCCAATCTAGAAAACATAGAAATCTTAGTAGATGTATAAGTCAGAAGTTATTCAATCAAGGTGACTTCTGTAACTGCCACACCCTCTAGAAGTGTTTACATAGAAGAGAGATCTCATTAGAATGAACATTGGCTTAAATAAGATTAAGCTGGGAGTGAGCAAAACAACAAAACTCCCAGATTAGCTAAACATGTCCCTCCAACAACTCTCCCTTTTTTGTTTACAAAAATATAAAAATACAAGTATTCTAAATAATACATACAGAGGAGAGAAACAGAAAAGGAACAATTCCAATTACAAGGTAATATCATATGTTGTCCCAATGTCCGAATTCATTTTGAACCGAGTAAAGTTCATAGTAAAATGTCTCTGACTGTTTGGTCATAACAGACTACAGCCTGTATTGTCCTAAATTAGTGAGAGTCAATTTCCTTTGAAGTCACATCTCTGGAACAAGGTCAGAAGAACTGAAGAACTGATTCTGGAACAGCAGCATTGGTGAAGACAGGAATGAGTCTCGGGAGAGCAATCATCAGGGACTCGATGTATTATCAGGAACACTGGATCAGGTTTCATGAGCACTGGAACAAGTATCTCGAATTCTGGAACTGGAGTCTTGAGTGCTGGAACAGGTGTCCGGAACATCGGTGTGGGCGTCTTGCAGGGCTTCTTCAGCAAGGGAACATTGGCACTGGTAACTGTACCTGTAGCTTAGGCGAGACAAAAACACTTTTCGAGGTTAATCACAAGTAGAGATTTTAAGGCTTTTGTAGGGATCCAAGTCTGGGATGGAGAGAAGAATATAAAGAAGCTCCAACATGGGTGGAGCAGGGAAATAAGTATGAGAATTGATGATTTTAAAATTGATAAACCTAGTGGATCAGCAGTGGAGCTGATGAATGTAATAGAGGTTTGTAGTGGTCAGAAATTGAGAAGGTAGTAGTTGAGACATAACATAGACACAACATTATTCACAAACATACTGGCCACCACGCGCGCATGCACACACCTTGTGAAAGAAAACATAAGGAAAAACTTTTTTTGCAAATGATTAAGTTTTTGTAGTGAACACTGTTTTAGGAATCTCGAGTATTGAGCGTTGTAGCACAAGTTTACTGCATTCCACCATCTTAGCCTGTGAACAGAATCATTAGAAAAACTTTTTTTCATTGATTAGGCATACTTATTTGTAATGATCACTGTGATCAGAGTCCAAAGCCTGGAACATCATAGAAGGAAGTTGCAGCAGCCAAGTTCTTTTCCTGTAAATCTCTGAACAAAAGCATTAAAAAACTTTTTTATTAGTTGTTAGCAGATTGATATTGATCACTATACTTGGAGTTCACCCTTTTTTTTCTCCTTTTTTTTTTTTTATTATTTTTAAATTTTTTTAACCTGTAAACAGAACATTAGAAAACTCATTAAGTTTTAAAACCTTGATACTGAATATCATACACGGGAATCCGTTTCATTTCTCTTCGAAACATCAGAACACTTCATTAGTCATTTCTATACATAAAAACCTTAGAAAATTCTTACAAAATATCTTCTCCTTGAGAGTTATTCGCATGCTCTCTCTCACCTTTAAACATTTCAAAGCAGCAAGGAAACAAAAAGACACACATTAAACACTTAGAAAATATATTCTTTTATGGTACCTTCTTTTTGGAGGGTTATTTAGGTGCCTTAACCTTTAAACTCACTCCAAGGCAGTTTTTTTTTTTTTAGAAAGAAAGGGGTTATCTCCAGCTAAAGCATATCAACAGGCTGCAATGGAAGGTTATTTTTATTAAAGATGAACCAAAATCAACAGGCTACAAAGCAAAATTATTGTTATTAAAGATGGACCATGTTCAACAGGCTGCAAAGCAAGATTATCATTAACCAATCCGGGAGGTTTGAACAGCAGCTTGCAATTTAAAATTAAGGCTTTATAGTGAAAAAAATTAGGTGTTTTTAGACCGGTATTGAAAGAAATGAGGTTTTTAGACCTTCTATCCATTTATAATCAATTTTTACTTAGGTGAATTGATTGGTTTTTGAGTTTGTCAGTGTTATCCAGTGGCTCTCCTTAAGACAAATTTAAGGTGAAAATGGTAAAGATATCTGTCTTTTGTTGTTTCAACAACCGATTCTGAAAGTTTTTTGAGCACGTTTAACAATTTGTCATTAGCCATAACATTTACCATAAATCATTCGCCAAAACTATTCATTTGCCAGAAGTCATTTGCCATAAATATCCAATCACGTAACTTAATTGTCTGCAAACTCCGGCCACGTGGGATGGAGCACAGACAAGTAAAAAGTGGATAATTTAGTCGGTTTATCTCTATGGAAAGCTATGGTGCACATGAAAGTGGCAGGCAACTGTAAATAGAGCCTAAAGCTCTTTTCCATCTGAATTAAATAATGATGCCACCAAGAAATCTGACCTTTCATTTCCTTAAACCAAAGGTCCGGGAAAGCCTCTACTTTAAACTTAACAGCTTGCTCACCAAAACTTGCACTCAGCTCCCGTTGGGGAGAGGTGCAGTTTTATCCACAAAATCATAAGAGTTAGCACCAGAAAAGGCCAAAACAAAAAGTAGTCATGAGGAATGTTGCAAAGTTCCCAGAGCTTTGCTCTTGGACTATTATTAAATTGAGAACAGGAGGAACACCGAGACTTTTGAGGCCTGGACAGGCTAGGGGAATTCCGTTCCTCCCCTTGGTCCTCATCAGACTTGTAAGAGCTCTGGGGAAACCCTCAAACCAAGCATCTCTTTCCGTTAGAGGGGCATCTTCACCTTCGGGAGGTATTAACTCCGGGCAGATTTTTGGTTTGAGAGTCTGCCTCCTCTGGATGCTTCTTTTTCTTCCCTCTAGGTTATCGTCAAGACTTAAAATCTGTTTGCTAGATTTAATTTCATTGACTCTCTGAAAGACAAGCAGGAATCACAAAAGTCGAGATTACTGCTATCACCTGAAAAAGAAGGTGAAGCCAGAACAAAGAAAAAAATTTCAAGAAGTAACCCATTTTAACTCACGGTTGTAGTTCTTCTTCCAGCTTCAGGAAAAGTTCATCAGCAACTTGGTGGGATGTCCAGATGCCCACCCAGGGACGCCAAATGTCGGGAACGCCGCAGGGGTCCCCGACAGTGTCCCGGACAGAGGTTGTCTTCTACCTCCGAGGACGCCGGGAGAACAGATGAAAACTCACGAGTCCGGTGCAGTTCCAAAAATGGCTTTTAATAGTACAAAAAGCTCTTCCACAACACTCCAATATAATGAAAAACGTTAGCTCTGGTCCGAACTTAGATCATACAAAAGAGCCTAAGTCTCCCCACCAAAGAGAGAGGATCTCACCCGAGCTGAGTCCTACCCAGAAGGAGCCAAAGGCCAAAGAGCAAAAGGCCAAAGCCCAAAAGCCAAAAGCCGCAGGGAGCCAAAAGCTGAAGGCTGAGGAACCAAAAGGCAAAAGGGTAAAAGGTAAAAGGGCCTCAAGTCAGCCCCTTATATACACCAAAGTAATCCAATCGGGAGGTTGTCATGCCAACAAAGAACCCTAAACAGAGTGTAGTGCCACACACCCCCTATTGTAGGTATAAACAAAGGTTACACCAAGGACTAATCCCGAGATTATCTCTTATGTAAAAACACTGGAGAGAGGGGGCTGATATAAAGTAATACATCTTAACTTCATGAGCTTCATGTAATCTAGATGGTACCCACAAGGTCCTTATTATTATCTGCACCAGGGTGATTCTGAGTATCTTGTTCTCATGTACTGAAAGGCTCATACTCGCCTGCTTAGAGCAAACTAGTATGATCCTTCCTATAGTCTTCCTTTAGTCTCAGCGTAGCCAGGGTGGTAGTCTCCTGGTAAATTCTAACTGTCCCACGTTGGGTGCAGTGGGTATAAAGAGGAGCTGTGCCCAATCTAGAAAACATAGAAATCTTAGTAGATGTATAAGTCAGAAGTTATTCAATCAAGGTGACTTCTGTAACTGCCACACCCTCTAGAAGTGTTTACATAGAAGAGATCTCATTAGAATGAACATTGGCTTAAATAAGATTAAGCTGGGAGTGAGCAAAACAACAAAACTCCCAGATTAGCTAAACATGTCCTCCAACACCTCTCCTCACACAATTCTCTCTATGTCCACCTGTTGGATTACTTGATATTCTTGCTAAACCTATCGTTAGATTATTTGTTTACTTGCTAGCCCTGGGTTTTTGTAGTGATAATGAGGCATTATTTTCTTCTTCCGACAAGCCTTTTGCATATACTTATGCTGAGGAATTGGTCCTTGTAAAAATACAAATGATAGTAGGATTATTTAACACTAAATTATTTACTCCTGAGTTTCCATCATATTTTCCAACTATAGGCCTCAGAACCACTTAGATTGAATCTAATTCCTCACTTCCTTTGAGGGTCTCTACGAGGGACTGGATAATACAAGGAAAAGAGTTCACCCTGGCTCTGAAATGGGACAACTATTAGAGTAAACTTGCCTTGGAGCAGAGCAAGATTGTTGTTAGAGATAGGAACCTGAGGGGGATTGGAAATGATCAATCTGACAAAGGGGCACATAGTTAGTTTGGATCATATAATGTGATCTCCCCAAGAAAAATCACCCTATACCATTTATTTTTTTATCTATCTATCTATCTATCTATCTATCTATCTATCTATCTATCTATCTATCTATCTATCTATCTATCTATCTATCTATCTATCTATCTATCTATCTATCTATCTATCTATCTATCTATCTATCTATCCATCCATCCATCCATCCATCCATCCATCCATCCATCCATCCATCCATCCATCCATCCATCCATCCATCCATCCATCCACCATCCATCCATCCATCCATCCATCCATCCATCCATCCATCCATCCATCCATCCATCCATCCATCCATCCATCCATCCATCCATCCACCTACCTACCTACCTACTACCTACCTACCTACCTATCTACTTAGTTACTTACTACTTTTCAGGTCACACCCAGCAATTCTTAGGGATTACTCCTGGCAGTCAGGGATTGAACCCAGGTTGGTGGCATGCAAGGCAAATGCCTTTCCCACTGTGCTATCACTCTGGCCCCAAAAAGATCACCCTTATATTTTATTTCAAGTGTAGTTATATATGCCTGCCTCTGTTCTGTGTTTATTCAAGATGACTAGAAATATTATTGAAATGATTGTTTACTAGCCTAGAAGAGAGAAGAGCAATGCTCTGACTTAGGAAGCAGGGGTGTGGCCCCCTGGGGACTTTGCACAGGTAAGAAGAAGCCAGATTTTATCTCATTGTTCTACCTTGGTTACGCCCTACCCCTAGCCTATGCATAAGATTTATCTCTTGCAGTTTGGGGGGTTGGAGAGGCTGTCGGTTAGTGTGGAGTTGATCAGTGTGTGTGTGGTAATTGGTGTAGAGTGTATTGGAAGTAGTACAATTGTCATTTGTATCACTTGTCTTCCGTTGTTCATCGATTTGCTCGAGTAGGCACCAGCAACATCTCCATACATCCTGTTGCAAGCAAGTGTACCTCAGGGGCATCTGCTTGCTCCAGGAAAAGAAAAGCCTCAAACCATTCCTTCAGGTCATGGGAATTGAGTTCCATAATTTACTGTTTTTTTTTTGGCATATCAAATAAAACATGGGTAGCTTGCCAGGCTCTGCCATGTAGGTAGTATACTCTTAGTAGAAGGCTCTCATCTCAAGCATTTACTGATAAATCTCAAAGGGGAAAGATCAGGTTTTCTCTTGGGTGGAGCTCTGAGGACCTGTGGAGTCTGGATGTTGAAAATGACTGACCTCATGGTGTGGGGGTTTCTCTGGCTTCTTACTAGGCTCGCTGGGATGACGGGTAACAACTAGAAGCTGCCTAGTACTGTATACAGTGTATAAAGGTGAAAGATGGCCCATGGGGCCGCCAATTTCCACATCCGGACTTCCCTCTCGTCACAACTCCACCCAGCAGACCAGACTATCACAGCCCGGCTCGGCGCGCCGCTAGCTGCCTCAACAGCCACTCTAGGGACTGCCAACAGCCACTATGAGCTTCAGGTTATCCCCAGGTTAATCCTTCAGGTTATCTTCAGGTTATCCAGTTCATCAATAAATGCTTTATTTAGAGGTGACTACAAGAGTATGCCACCCACACGGCAAGCCTGGCAAGCTGCTCGTGTCGTATTTGATATGCCAAATACCAGTAACATTTATGTTAGGTCATTCCCATGACCTAATATAATGGTTTGAGGCTCTTTATGTTCCTGCAGCAAGCGGATGCCTTTGGGTTCTACTAGCATGAGACAGGACATATGGAGATATTACTGATGCCCGCTCTAGCAAATAGATGATGAACGGGAAGATAGTGATAGTGATCGTGAAATGTGAAAGATGCTGGGAAGGCCCTGATCCTAACATCTAGTACTAAGACTGTCACGTGGCCACTCTGCTCCGTGGCCGTGCGCCGACGGAGCTGTGGGTCTGGCATGTCTCTGGCCAAGCCTCTTACCAACCAGTGGAGGTCAGCTCCATGGGTTGCTTCCACATGGGGCCGGCGGCACAGCTGTGGGTCTGGAGTGATTGGGTCTGGATCTTTCCCAGGGTTGCGGACAGAGCTGTCTAAGTAAAATCTTAGATTTTCTAAACTGTGCTCATGGTTCATTAGCCGGAGGGGATGGTCACTGACCCCAAATATCACCTGGAAACCTGACAGACCC
Organism: Cryptotis parvus; assembly: GCA_021461705.1. Classification (NCBI taxonomy): domain Eukaryota; kingdom Metazoa; phylum Chordata; class Mammalia; order Eulipotyphla; family Soricidae; genus Cryptotis; species Cryptotis parvus. Next base: position 21,238 of record JAJIBD010008707.1, read on the forward strand.
CAATTCTGATGGGGACCCCAAACAGCCCCACAACATCCATCCATTTATAAGCAAATTTCATGACTTCATTTTCCCTGATGGCTGCATTCCACTGTTTAGATGTATCATAGTTTCTTTATCCAGTCATATGTTCTCAGGTTGTTTCCAACTATACTATACTGTTGATTCAAGCATAATGTAGTGAAATCTTTCTGATATATGAGAGTGGTTACTTATCAACAACTTGCAACTTAAGAAAGAGGTTCAAAGAGTCCCATCCTTCCTTTTCCCATTTATATTTGATTTTGTCTCTTCTCTTTCTCTTCCTCTCTCAATTGGAAAAAAAGTCCCACTCTAGGCTCCCACCCAGGCCCATCTCTCCCGATCATGTGAACAAATTTATCTTACTGGTGATTCTGTTTCTGACAACAGCCACTGTGAGCTTCAGGTTATCCCCAGTAACCATGGCTCGCAGATTGTGGGATGGTTCTGTCTGTCCTGTTGTGACTAAATGCAGAGACTGGGAAGAGAAAAAAATAAAGCATGGGAAAGGCTTGATACAGGGAGCTATATATTCTATATATTCTTATACCTATTATATATTTCTAGAATATTCTCTGTGCTTTACCTCTTTAAAATGAAGCAAACACCATCTGGAAGTTTAGATAGTAGGTAGCAATTATGCTCTTGGCTCAAGTAAATAATACATTAAAAATAGCTTTGCATTAGTTAGGACACCCAGCAGAAGGCTAAGCAGTTCTTCATATGCAAATGGGGCAGTCATAGAGCCCATGAGAAATAGACCTCATCTTGATGAAAAGTGTTTACCATATGGAGAGAAGACCAAGCCTAAGGTGCAGTCACAGAGCAGGACTCGTGTCCTTGATATTGTATCTTTTCTAACTGGGGGACATACAACACTATTTATTCAGTCTCCCTTAGGCTATAGATGGAGCCTTCATAAGTGATTTTGTGCCCAGGAGGCATCATGAATACATTCATGCCACATAACTAAGCAGATGTATCCTAAGAGGATGGAAAAACACTGAGAACTCCAAATTATTTTCTGGACACTGAGAATCCCAATGTATTCTAGGCTTTCTTTCCAATGCTGTCACTGGCAATAAGCCATAGAGGGTGTGGAATTTCATTGCTCAGCTGAGATTAGTTCCCATATATGATATCTATTCCATGAAGAAAGAGTGGAATTTCACTGCTCAGCTGAGATTAGTTCACATTTGTGATGTCTATTCCATGGGGAAATAGGAAGTGTGGAATTTCACTGCTCAGCTGAGATCAGTTTGCATATATGATGTCTGTTCCATGAGGTGCTCAGCTGGGATCAGTCCGCATGTAAGATGTCAATTCCATGAGGAAAGGTGTGATTACACAAAAGTGTTCCATTGGCAACATATAGAAAATGTGTTGGAGGAAGAAAGAGTTTGAAAACATGACTGCAAACCGGTATTTTCCAGATGCTTTCCCCCAGAACTCTAATTTCTGTTGAATCTAATTTCTGCTTAGAAATTACGGGAGCAGTGACTGAGCTGAGAAAAGTCTTCCCTTGCGGCCAGAGACAAGCAGGTGGAGGTTCTGGGTGCTTTTGATAATGCCATCCGCTCCCAATTTCCTCTGTCAGTCTCTGATCTGTTTCTTTCTGTCTCTTTCCTCCTGCCTCTCTTTTTTTGGCTTTATTTTTTTAGAGTTTTAGGCTAACAACAAAATTGGGTGTAAAGTCCATACTTCCTGGGTATTGCCTGCTTTTCATTTTCAGCATCCGCCAGAGCAGTATGTTTGCTCGGACCCATGAATGTACACGGACCCGTGAATGTACACAGACAAGTATGTCATTATCACCCAAAGTCCATTGGTCTCATGAGTGTTCATTCTTCATACTACACAGTCTCTGTATTTGGACACATGTACTATGCCATGTAGCAACCATTACAATGTCATACATAACAGTTCCATTATCCCAAAAGCTCTATGTTCAGGGGTTACTCCTGCCTCTGCACTCAGGAATTACTCCTGGCATTGCGGGGGTGGTGGTGGAACATATGGTATGCCGGGGATCAACCCCAAGGCAAACACCCCACCCTCTGTAATATCGGTTTGGCACCAAAAGCTCTATTTTTTTTACTTAAAGACATGTTCTGGCTTTCTTTTTACTTCCTTATAAAACTTGGAAATACGAGGCAGACAGCATGGAGGTTAAGGCATGCCTTGCTCATAGTCAACTCTCTGACGATGCATAAGGTGCCCTGAGCACCGCCAGGAGTGACCCCACCTTCTCGTTTTTGTGACCTCTTGGCTCAGTTCTGACATGCCCACCGCTAGGGGCGCTTCCTCAGTCTTCCCCCAAGGGACCAGGTGGCACTCCCAGACGCAGCATCATTTCTGTGTTCTCGTCGCAGGTGGAACCCGAGACGCAGGCTGTGATCCAATGGATTCGCAACTTCAACTTTGTTCTCTCTGCCAATCTCCACGGCGGCGCCGTGGTGGCCAATTACCCATATGACAAGTCTCTGGACCATCGGATGCGAGGTTTCCGCCGCACCAACACCCCCACGCCGGATGACAAGCTTTTTCAGAAGGTGCGAGTTCTGGAGGGTGTCACCCCTCAAAACACTTTCCTGGAAGTGAGTTTTGTAAAAATCACTGAAAACGCTGCCAGCTTGTAATCTAGTATGTGATATTTTGTTTGGAGTGATGAACCATAAATCCATGAGAAGGAAGTAAATAAAGAAAGCTTTATAGTATGTTGGTATGTAGTATAAATGGGGAAAAAAGACAAATTAATTATGCACAAGAAAAATGCCAAAAAGGAGCCAGTGATAGTACAGTGGCGGAGCTGCACACAGCCAACTGGGTCCAATCCCTGGCACCCAGACGGTCCCCCAAGCTCAGTCAGGACTGTTTCCTGAGTGCAGAGAAAGCCCTGAGCACCACTGGGTGTGGCCCAAAAACAAAAACAAAAAAGGAAAGAGGAAAATAAATGCCAAAAGTCACATAGCGTTGTAGGCTGGTGGATTAAATATGAATTTGGGGGCAGGGGTTGATCTACAATTTTATGATGCTGTGACTATATTAGTGAAACTTAGATAAATATAAAAATATATTTACACAGGAGCCAGAGTGATTGTACAGCAGGCAGTGCTTGCCCTGCACATAGCCACCTCGGATTTGATCTCTGGTCCCCAGAGATCAAATGGTCCCCCAACTCCAGGAGTGATCCTTGAATACCATCCATTTTAGCCCCCAAATAAAAGCAAATTGGAAAAATATTTACATAATAATTTAAAGCTGCAGTCTATACAATGATCAAGATTACTTAATAGTTATAATATTATTAATATCTATATCAATTCATTGTATCACTTCACTTGTGTTCCCGTTGTTCATCCATTTACTCGGCGGGCACCAGTAACATCTCCATACATCCTGTCACATGCTAGTGTAGCCCAAGGGCATCTGCTTGCTCCAGGAACATAAAGAGCCTCAAACCATTCCATCAGGTCATGGGAATGAGGTCTATAATTGTTACTGGTTTTTGGCATATCAAATACGACACGGGTACTTGCCAGTCTCTGCCGTGCGGGTGGGATACTCTTGTAGTCATCTCTCATCTTGTGCATTTATTGATGAACTGGGCTTGTGATCAGCTCTTCTGCTGGGTGGAGTTCTGACTAGCTGGGGAGTCTAGATGTGGAAAATGGTGGCCCTCATGGTGTGGGGGTTCCTCTGGCTTCTTGTGAGGCGCTGCTGGGGTGGTGGGCCAGGGCTAGAACACGCCTTCCCTCCCAGGTGCCTCATGATCAGCTGGGCACAGGGAGAGCCTATCAACCAGTTACTAATTATTGGTCTATCAATTAAGTATTGGTTATCAATTAGTGAACTGAACAGAGAAAAGCACTAGTTGCTGCTTTGCAAACAAATGTGTTATTTATTTTATTCTTCAGAAATCTCGTTTGTCCATTGTTATAAAAAAGGAATGAAAGAGAATTGTAAAGATACCATATGTATCTCTCCCTCCGGCACACACCGCTCATATAGTTCTATAATGTAAGAGCTATATCTATGGTTCTCTCTGAAGCTCTGGAAAAGGCTTCGCTTTTCTTACTCCTTTGATTTCTGTCACTAAAGGCAGTAGAAAATGATACAACTAGAAAGGAACGTGTACAGCACCTGGTGTTTGTTTGCCCACATGTTGCACTAGAAGACACATGTGCATGTGAGGGCGCACGCACACACACACATACACACACACGCATACACACCACCTACTATCTCTCTGTCCCTCCTGGCATTCCTATGGTTCCTGTGGGAGCCAGGAGGACTGTCTGGGCTTCCTGGTACTTGGAGTCCCGTGTGGCTGGTGAGGGACTCACTCACACCATTTCCACTGCTTTCCCCCAGCTGGCTAAAGTCTACTCGTATGCGCACGGCTGGATGCACCAAGGTTGGAACTGTGGGGACTACTTCCCGGAAGGCATCACCAACGGGGCCTCCTGGTACTCCCTCAGCAAGGGTAGGTATGGGGGGTGCTCAGGGACAGGGTGCTCATGTCTTGAAGTTGCCATTTATCTCAGGCAAATAGCAGGAATAATATTAATTTTCCCCCCTGGGTCATTAGGCTATGCCTGGCGGTGCTCAGGGTTTACTCCTGGCTCTGTGCTGAGGAGCCACTCCTGGCAGTGCTCGGGGAACCATACGTGGTGCTGGGGATTGAACCAGGGTCAGCTGCTTGCAAGGCAGAACTCTCAACCCCTGTACAATCTCTTTGGTTGGCTCCTGGTATAGAACTTTGCAATCAACTAGAGACCTGAAAACTGGAGCAGGGGCCGGAGCGATAGCCCAGCAGGTAGGGCATTTGCCTTACACACGGCCGGCCCATGCCGGCCCGGGTTCCATCCCTGGCATCCCATATGGTCCCCCGAGCACCGCCAGGAGTAATTTCTGAGTGCAGAGCCAGGAGAAACCCCTGAGCATTGCCGGGTGTGACCCAAAAAAAAAAATAAAAACTGGAGCAGATTTAAGTGGGTGTCTGATGTCATCTTGTGATTCTTTCCAGTGAAAGTTGGACATTTGTGGTCCTTAAAAACTACTGTTTTCCATGACTAGTCAGACACAGAGTGGGCGTTGTCTTAGGGCACTCAGTGTGGTACTTCCTATAATGGGCTGTGCCTGTGGTCTTGGTGGGAGGTCAGCCGTAGCTCTTAGGTTTGTGTAATTAGACTCTTGAACAGTCACACAATGTCTAAGTTTCCTAATGAACCATTTCTCATGATGGCATAGGGTTAAGGCACGTAGGGACCCTAATTTCATGCCTGGGACCACATATGGTTCCCTGAGCACCACCGTGGGTCACTTCTGAGCACAGAGCCAAACAGTCCCTGAGTTCTACTGGGCATCACTCAAAAAACCTTACCCTCCACCAACAAAAAGAGATTTGTGACTGTAATGTAATCAGGTAGGTGTTTAAGAGTGAGGTCTAAGATCAAAACACAACTTGCCTGTTGAATAGTTTTATGGCTTCAGGCAAATTCATTTTTCTGTGCTGTTTTCCTCATCTGGGATTCAAGAACAGATGACTTGGGAAGAGAGGGCAAAGGGGCCTGCTTTGCATCAAAGACTAGTTTGATTCCCCAGCACTGCATGTCCCCAAGCTCTGCCTGGAGTAACCCTGAGCAACTCACAGCACTGGATACAGGTCGGTGAGCACAGGCTTGGCATGTGGGAGCCCCACACTCTATTCCCACTACCACATGGTCTCCTGAGCACTGCTGGGTGTGGCCCTCACCCCAACCCCTCTTAAAAAGAGAGAAAAGAAGGAAAGAAGAGCCCTGTTTGCATTGTAATTTTGATGTAAATTAATTTTGATGTAAATTATCATAAGCAGAATTCCGATGGGCAAGAGAAACAAGTAGTGATGTTTAAGTCATGAACTAGAAAAAGGCAGAAGGTGGAGATGTTAAAATTGTCATTTCTGAAGAGAAAACTTGGAAGCGAGGGAGGCCTGTGATGTGGGAAATGGGGAGGTTTAGGAAGGAGAGAAGTGAATGGAGAGCAAGAAGGACAGAGGCCGTGGGGTGTGTGCATGGAGGGGCGAGCACTGGAAACAGAGCCAGCACTGTCCCTCCCCAAGGAATGCAAGACTTCAATTACCTCCACACCAACTGCTTTGAGATCACCTTGGAGCTGAGTTGTGACAAGTTTCCCCGCCAAGAAGAGCTGCAGCGCTGAGTGGCTGGCGAACCAGGAGGCTCTGGTCCAGTTCTTGGAAGAGGTAAAAACCCCTTTGGCTGACACGTGTGGGCTCAGAAAGAGAAGCGCCTTCTGGGGCCAGCTCAGGCTTCCTTCTGTGGCTCGAGTCTCCATCTGGTGCTGTCTTTGCTCATCTCGGGGATGTGAGCGGAGAAATGTTGCCCCAGAGGGCGATGACACAGACGCAGCAGGTTTTTCATGAGTCACCGTGAAATTACAAAGTTATTCATAATTGGGTTTCAGGCATGCATGGTTTCAACACCACTCGCCTCCCCAGTTTCTCCTCCTCTCCCGCTTTGCCTCCCACCCACCAGTCTGCCTCTGCAAGAGGCACTTTTAAAGTATATATGGATTTTTGCACTGTGGTTTCACGTACTGTTGTTGATAGGGTTTCATACAAAACACTTTACCCCTCTCAGCACCACCTCCTCCTCCACCATAGACGTTGCCCCTTCCCCGTCCTATCCCCAGGCCCCCTCGGGTACTGTGTTTCCTAGGGCTACCAGTTCTCATGTTCTTTGTTTCCACTGTCTTTGGACATTCATTATTACCCCATTATGTCTCCTTATTCTCTGCATATGAGAGATCATTCTGTGCCTGCCTCTGTCCCTCTGACTGACTTCACTCAGCGTGATCTTCTCTAGGACTCTCCCTGGAGCAGCAAACTGCAGGACTTTTATCTTTTTATGGCTGAGTACTATTCCATTTTGTAGATGTACCATGGTTTCTTTATCCTGTCATCTATTCTGGGACGCTTGGGTTGTTTTCAGATTGGGCGATATTGCGGATAGTACTGCAAGGAGCAAATATCTTTTATTGTTTTGTTTTGGATCATTGAATATATTCTAGGAAGTGGGGTTGCTGAGTCAAATGGAAGTTCCATTCTTAGATTTTTTAGGAATGTCCATAAAAGACTGGACCAGTTGGCATTTCCACCATGAAAGAGAATCCCTTTCTCCCCACATCCACACCAGCACTGGTTGTTCTTGCTGTTTTGGATGTGTGCCAGTCTCTGTGGTGTGAGATAATACCTCATTGCGTTTTTTTTTTTTTTGTTTTGGGTTACACCAGCTCAGGGGTTTCTCCTGGCCTGCACCAGGAATTACCTGGCGGTGCTCAGGGACCATATGGGAGCTGGGATCGAACCCATGCCGGCACAGGCCAGCCGTGTGCAGGCAAATGCCCTACCTGCTGGGCTACGCCCGCCCCTCATTGATGTTTTGATTTGCATCTCCCTGATGATGCGTGATGAAGAAAGAACATTTCTTCACATGCCTTTGACCACTTGTATTTCTTCTTTGGGGAAGTTTCTGTTCGTCTCTTCTCCCCGTATTTTGATGGTGTTGGATGCTTTATTTCCTTGTAAAATTCTACCAGTGCCTTGCCAACACTTACTCATCCACTTGACCTAGGCGGGGGGTGGGGGGGCAGCTTCTCAGCAGAGTGCGCTCACTCCGCCCTCTGACACAGCCATTGTCGGGATCCCTCTGTGCTGGTGCTCCACGAGGAAATTCCTGCTGCTAGGGAGTGAGGAGAGACAATGAAAAAAAGTATCTGTAAGACATTTTCTCAGGCTTCCTGAGAAAGCAACATTAAGCAGACTTAGGGGCAGTGGGAGCCAGCGGGCTGGAGCACCAGCTCTGTATGCGGGAGGCCTCGGCTGGATGCCAGGATCTACCACTGAGCTATATCCATGGCCCAATGAAAACATCTTATTGCTTAAATTATTATTCTGGGGTGGGCCATGGGCCACAGCAGGTGATGCTTAGGGGTTACTCCTGGCTCAGTGCTCGGGAAGGAGTCTGGAGATACAAGGATGCAAAGAGACCATATGCAGTGTCTGGGGATGTGACCAGGAGCTGCTGGGAGTGACCCCTGAGTGCACAGTCGGGATAGCCCCCTGACCACCACCAGATGTGGTCCCCTAATATAAAATAAACAGATGTAAGGAAGATCGGAGAGACCCATACAGATCTCGAGGGGGAAAAAGGTTTCCCACCTCACAATGTGCAAAAGAAGAGAAGAGACAGAGACAGAGACAGAGTGTCTGTCATAGAGCCATCTGGAGGGAGGGAATCTGGGGACATTGGTGCTGGGAAATGTGCACTGGTGGAGAGATGGGTGCTGGAGCACCATATGACTAAAACGCAATCATGAACAGCTTTGTAATTGTATATCTCATGATCATTCAATTAAAAAAAAGGGTTTCCACCTACCAGGCTAGAGTAAGCTCAAATCCATAAAAAATACTTCATGGGCCAGAGCGATAGCACAGCCAGTAGGACGTTGCCTTGCACAATGTTGACCAGGTTCAATCCTCGGCATCCCATGTGATCTCCTGAGCATGGCCAGGAGTGATCCCTGAGCGCAGAGCCAGGAGTAAGCCCTGAGCATTGACACTGTGCACCCCACCCCCCAATCAGAAACAAAAACAGGTGCTTCATCATCACTAGTCCCTGAGATCCACCTTTTGGTTTGGTTTGGGGGCCACACTCGGCAATGCTCAGGGGTTACTCCTGGCTCTGAACTCAGGAATCACTCCTGGCAGTGATCAGGGGACAATATAGGATGCTGGGGATTGAACCCAGGTCGGCCACGAGCAAGGCAAGCACTCTTCCCACTGTGCTATGACTTCGGTCCCGAACCAGCAGATTCTTATGCAGCCAACCTCAGTTCAAATCCTCAGCACCACAAACGGTCCCCTGAGTGCAGTGATCCCTGAACATAGAGCCAGGAGCAAGCTGAGCACAGCTGGGGTGGTCCAAACCCTCTTCTCCCCTATCCCCAGAAGAACTTTAGGACCGCAGAGAGCTCAGAGCACTGGAACATGCAGGCCTGTTCCATCCTGTGTGACCACGTGGTCCCTGAGCATGCCCACCACGGGTGTGTCCCCAGACAGAACCTCAGCTTTGTCCCTGAGGGAGCGGGGTCATGAGCAGACTGCTGCCATCACGTGACAGGGGCTTTCGCCAAGGTGCTGGGCTGCTTGGGGAGAGGACCCCCCGGGGAGGGGCTGAGGACAGGGAGAGCAGAGAGGATCCTGCACCCCAGGAGAGGGCTCGGGGGACAAAAGCACCACGCCAAGCTGTGTAACATTGTTCTCCAGGTCCACCGGGGCATCAAGGGCACGGTGCTGGACGAGAATTACAACCAGCTCCCACAGGCTGTCATTTCCGTCAGTGGCATCAACCACGACGTCACTTCAGGTAGGTGGCTGCTGCTTGAGGTGGAGAAGGAGCTGCTCACATCCTCCTTTTCTTCAGTGGGACCCCCAGAAAGATGGGCCGGCGGGCAGGAGCGGGGACACCCTGCATCGTGGATAGGGACCCAGAAGCTGGAGAGTCGCGTCTCTGCACGGGAGTTCCTGCCTCAGGCACCAGGGCTGAGGGTTTTCTGGCTTCAAGGGGTTTGTGAGCTCACATGTTGGCGGACAGTGGAGGCGAAGAGGACGATGACACAGTCCCGAGCCCAGGGGAGTTGTTTCTCTCCCGAGGGAGCGAGATTCCCTCCACAGAGTTGTTGCTAGGTAGACTGATGGTGGAGGTTGTCTTTTTTTTTTTTTTTTTTTTTTTTTTGGCTCACACCCGGCAATGCTCAGGGGTTACTCCTGGCTCTGCACTCAGGAATTACTCCTGGCGGTGCTCAGGAGACCATATGGATGCCGGAAATCGAACCCAGGTCGGCCACGTGTAAGGCAAACGCCCTAGCCCGGCCCCAATGGAGGTTGTCTTCTTGTAGCCAAGCTGTCACCTCCTTGGGGGGCACAGACAGCCCCCCGCAATGCTACTGCCAGCTGGCTGGGCCGTTTGGATCGCGAACGATGCTTGGAGTGGTTGGTGGTGGGGGCTCTGCAGGGAACTGCTTTGTTTTTAAAGCAAAGCAGTAGCTACTGAGGTTGGGGGGCTTGAGAGTCGCGAGGCTCCATGAATGGGAGCATGGACGCCTCATAGTTCAGCCCTCGGAAACGGGATGTGAACCCCACGTGGAGGAGAGCTTCTTTACTAGGCTATTCCCAATACACTGACTGTGGAAGGTTCATCGAGGCAAAGGCCGTGATGTTCGAAAGGCAGAATTCTGCAGTCCCAGAGTCAGGTGTGAGACAATCGGAATTTTCTGTCCCAGTGATTGACTGCAGCTGGGACCATTTGGGAATTGGTCACACTTTGAGCATCTCACAGAGCTTCAGAGCTTACATGCTATTCATAGGAGGTGTGTGTGGTGAGGGTTACCTCTAAGACTTTTCAGCCCATAGTACAGATTGAATACCACTTCAGATCCCGTTAGGTGATATTGACAAGTCACATGCGTCATCTGGGAAAAGACATTCATTATGTTGCTTCACAGAGCATCTGGTGTTGATTCCAAGTAAGGATAGAGGAAGCCCTCCTCTCAGCTGCCCTTGGGGATGTCTCCTTCATAGCCTCTCCTTGTTACCCCCCCCATTAATTAATAGAACGACATCCTGGGGCCAGAGAGACAGTACAGTAAGTAGGATGCTTGCCTTATTGGGTCTGAACCCAAGCACTGATATGGTTCCCTGAGCACCACCAGGAGCGAGCCCTGAGCACAACAGTGAAAGTAAACCCCGAGAACAGCCAGGTGTGGCCCCAGACTGGGCCTAATAATACACTGATTTGCTAAAATAACTTAAAGCAAGTTAGACATAAATAGGACGTAGAGAAGAGATTCCTCATAACGGTCTCATCTTTAATTGCATTTATTATTTCACTTATTCATTGCTGTACTTTTAAAAGGACTTTTATAGACAGGCATAATTGAGTGTAAAGGAAGTAGCCATTAGCCAAAATGCTACATCCCTGCCATACAAGCACAGGCTTTCTTTTTCATTTTTTAAAAAAATTCTATTTATATTTAAATATAGAGAAAGAAGCCACAGCTGTTAATAAAGCTCTAGTTGAAATTAATGAGATAAAAGAGCTCCAATATTAAAGCTAATGGTTTTAAAACCTAATATCTTTAAAAAAAATTTTTTTATTATACCACCGTGAGACATACAGTTACAAAGGTGTTCACAATTGGTTCTTGGTAATACAGTATTCCAGCACCCATCCCTCCACCAGTGCCCCATTTCCACCACCAATGTACCCCACCCCTCCCGCCCACCCCCAGACTGCCTCAATAGCGGGGAGCCCCGTTTCCTCTCTTTCTCTTTTTTGTCTCTTTCTCTCTGTCTCTGCATCTCTCTCCCTCTTCTTTCACACATTGTGGCTAGCCCTGCAGATATTTAGAGTTTATCACTTAAGTCTCTTTGTGTATATTCAATGGTGAACTTTAGTCTGCCATTACCATTTCCCACCCTTAGTAAAACACTGGTATCTATTTATATCCTATTAATGAATGCAGTCATTCTATATCTGTCCTTTTCCTTCTGACTAATTTCACTCAGCATGATAGTCTCCATGTCCATCCATTTGCAGGTAAATTTCATAATTTTGTCTTTTCTGACTGCTGTGTAGTATTCCATAGTGTAGATGAACCACACACAGTTTCTTTAGCCAGTCCTCTGTTCTCAGGCATTTAGGTTGTTTCCAGATTCTAGCTATTGTGAATAGCGCAGCGATGAATAAAGAAGTACAGATAGTGTTTCTGCTATGTGTTTTTCGGTCTCTCGGGTATATTCCCAGGAGTGCTATTGCTGGATCAAATGGGAGCTCGCCGGGCCACGCCCCATCCCAGGCCCCAGCACCAGATAACCTAGTGAGAGCCAAGTACCCCGGGCATGCGGGTGTACCCAAAAAAAACAAAAACAAAAAAAAAAAAAAAATATCTAGTTTTCGGAGGAATGCCCATATTGTTTTCCAAAAGGGCTGGACCAGTCGGCACTCCCACCAACAGTGGATCCCAGAGTCCCTTTTCCCCCACATCCACGCCAGCACTGGTTGTTCTTGTTGTTTTGGATGTGTGCCAGTCTCTGTGGGGTGAGATGGTACCTCATTGTTGTTTTGATTTGCATCTCCCTGATGATTAAAGATGAAGAACACTTTTTCATATGCCTTTTGGCCATTCGAATTTCTTCTTTTTGGAAGTTTCTGTTCATTTCTTCTCCCCATTTTTTGATGGGGTTGGCTGTTTTTTTCTTGTGAAGTGCTACCAGTGCCTGATATATCCTGGATATTAACCCCTTGTCAGATGGGTATTGGGTGAATATCCTTTCCCACTCTGTGGATTGTCTTTGTATCTTGGTCACCATTTCTTTTGAGGTGCAAAAGCTTTTCAGTTTTATATAATCCCATTTGTTTATCTTTGCTTCCATTTGCTTGGTCAGTGGTGTGTCGTCTTTAAAGATATTTTTAGTTTTGATGTTGTAGAGCATTTCTCCTATGTTTTCTTCGATGTACCTTATAGATTCATGTCTGATGTTGAGATCTATAATCCATTTTGATCTGACTTTTGTGCATGGCTTTAGAAGGAGGTCTAAGTTCATTTTCTTTACACGTAGCTGCCCAGTTTTCCCAGCACCATTTGTTGAAGAGTCTTTCTTTGCTCCACTTAATATTCTTTGCTCCTTTATCGAAGATTAAGTGGTTGTATATTTGAGAGTGTATTTCAGGATATTCAGTTCTATTCCATAGGTCTATGGGTCTGTCTCTATACCAATACCACACTGTCTTAATTACAACTGCTCTGTAGTAGAGCTTGAGGTTGGGGAAAGTGATACCTCCCATCTTATTTTTCCCAAGGATTGCTTTAGCTATTCGTGGGGGGAAAACCTAATATTTTAATGTGAAAATTGTTATATTTGATCAAGGGGTTAAGTCCATCTCTAAGGGTTTACTAAGCTGTTGCTAGCTGAGCCGTCTGTGTTATTGTTTTTGTTTACTGAGTTGGCTTCTGTGCTGCCTTCCCTTCCAATCCAGAGTGCTCTTACTGGGATTTCAGTATTGAGGAATTAGGATGTGTATGAGCCACGTGGTACCGAGAGGTCAGGATTTGTGGTATGGGCCACGGAGCTGACACGGCATTGACTATGGGAAGTGGGCTTGGCGGCCAGGCTAGGAGACAGCCTAGAGTTTTCAGCCTGGACTCCGGGTACCTGAAATTACACTGACTGTTTTGGCGTCTCTGCAGACGATATTCGTGATACAGTGGAGTTGAGTCCTTGGCCTGACCGCAGCGGTGGGTGTGGTTGCTGCAGCTGGGGCTTCGGCAGGGCAGGTTGTGGGGAGGCACCCACCTAAGGGTACCCTTCAGTTTTCTGCCGAGAGGACTGGTGTATCCTTGAATTTTAGCTGTATAACTTGCATCTGTAAACACAGGCTTTCTTTTTAATTTTATTTTCTCTTTAGTATAACTTAGAAGGTGATGAAAGGAAGAAAATAGGATTCTGAGGACTAGAGTGATAGTACAGTGGTTAGCACGCTTGCCTTGTATGGGGGGTAACCTAGGTTCAATCTCCTTCATCCTAAATAGCTCCCTGAGGACTGCCAGAAGTAATTCTTGAGTGTAGAGCCAGGAGTAGCCCCTGAGTATGGCCCAAAAAATAAAACATAAAGATAATAATAAAATAAAATTATAATTTAAAAAATCAGATCTTAAGTGGTCATTTACTCCAGCTCTCCTCAAATAAGATGACATAACATCTCTGCCTATTGGCTGTCTGATCCAGGGCCTCCACATCCAGTAGCTCAGGCTGTGCACTGCACAACACTAACTTTTCCTGGGCCCCTCCTTTTCATCTTTGCTGAAGTGCACATGTTTTCATAGGGCAATTCATTTCTTCCATTGTAGTTCTGTTTGCCGTGATAGTTTACCTGCCTAGTCCTCTTCCCTTTTTCTTTCACTGGGGACCGTTTCCTCACAGTAGCTCATCTAACTCCTAACACAGAGGCTCCTGTCTCCTTACCAGGAAACACATTCAGAGATCTTTCAACCCTTCTGTCTGTCCCTCATTCATTCCTAGATGTGATTTTGTTTGTGATTTTGTTCAGATCACAGACACTCCCGCATCTCAGGGACACAGGCCCAAACACCAACGACACAGCTGACACTTGCTCTTGGTCTTAACCAGTTTTGTTGTGGTCTGTGCTAACCCTCACTGACTTTCCACATCAAGGCTTCTATGGGGTGAATCTCTTAATTTTAGTTTAGTTTAGTTTTGGACAGGTCATGAACCTCATTCCCATGACCTGATGGAATGGTTTGAGGCTCTTCACGTTCCTGGAGCGAGCAGTTGCCCTTGGACTACACTAGCATGTGACAGGACGTATGGAGATGTTACTGGTGCCCGCTGAGCAAATCGATGATCAACGGGAAGACAAGTGATAAGTGAAGTGATATTGTTGGACCCCACCCCATGGTGCTCAGGATTTGCCTCTGGCTCTGCTTTCGGGAGTCTTGGTGTGTCGGGGGGCTGAGCCCAGGTTGGGTTTGTGCAGGGCAGGGCAGGCACCCTTCCTTCCAGCTTGCCATTGCTCTCCCCTCCTCCCTTGTTGTTGGTTCCTACTAACTCACAGACCCATGTATCCTTGTGACTTTCAGGTGCGCATGGCGACTACTTCCGGCTGCTGCTTCCAGGTACCTATGTTGTCACTGCCTCGGCGCCTGGGTATGATCCTGAGACAGTGAGTGTGACCGTGGGTCCTGGAAACCCCAACTGGTGAGTGGGGGTCTGCTTTATGATAAGATCTGGGGGCTGGAGGCGATAGTCCAGCGGGTAGGGCTTTTGCTTTGCATGCAGCTGACCCAGGTTCGATCCCGGCATCCCATATTGTCCCCTGAGCACTGCCAGGAGTAATTCCTGAGTACAGAGCCAGGAGTAACCCCCTGAGCATTGCCAGGTGTGACCCAAAAACAAAAAAAAAAAGATCTGGGACTCAAGGTTCCAACAGCTACCCACATTGTTCCACACAGAACTTTCTTTTTCTTTCTTTCTTTTTTTTTTTTTTTTTGCTTTTTTTTCTTGGGGGTCACACCCGGCACGCTCAGGGTTACTCTTGGCTCTGCACTCAGGAATTACTCCTGGCAGAGCTTGGGGGACCATATGGGATGCCGGGGATCAAACCGGGTCGACCGCGTGCAAGGCAAATGCCCTCCCCACTGCAAAACTTTTTTCCTTTCGTTAAAAAAATTCAAACAATTCTTTTGCCATTGTCCTGCTGTACTCTTTGCGCTTTCCTCTGCCGTCGCCTTCTCCTGCTTAGTGGAGCAGTGCAAGGGAAGCGCTGCCTCAGTCCAATCACTCACCTCAGGCCTGGGACAGGCCGGAGTTTCCTCCTCTGGAAACTGGTGATAGCAGCACCTCCCATACATGGTCGACATGGGAACGTGCATAGAAAGCATTTATGCAGAGACTGACAGGTGGCAAGTGTGAGAAAGGGGAGTCTGAAACTCCGCAATCCCTAACCTCCCTACCCCAACCCCAGCACTCCCCCATCCCCGCGGCGTTCCGCTGTGCCGTTGCTAGGACTGCCACCAGGTGGCGCTCAGCCATAATGGACCGAGTGTACTGTTACGTCTGCCGCCAGGTGGCGCTATGCCCATTTTGGGCCCAGGTGTGCTGCCTTGCTTTGCCGGTTTCAATATTCTGTTTTTTGGGGAGGTGGGGGGAGGGGAAGAAGGCAGGAATGGGGGACACACACCCAGTGGTGCTGGAATGGGAAGGGGGAGGGGTCCCTCCTAGCATGTCGCCTCTGTGTGCTGTGGGGTTCCTCCCCAGGGGTGCTGTGTGCCACCTCTGTGGACCCTCTATTATCGTATAAGATGAGGAACAGGGAATGTTTTTGCTCTGAAACCTGGACCTTTGAGCTTCAGTCAGGATTGCAGAGCTAAGGGGATTCAGAGGTGTTGGATGGAACTCCCAGGTTCATCGAGCCAGGAAAAGTTACTGAGGCATCTCACCCGCCCCCATGGCTGATCCAGGTTCAATACTTGGCGCCACGTATGGCCTCCAAGACCCTCCAGGAGTGACCCCTGAGCCAAGAGTCGGAAGTAAATCCTGAGCTCCACCAAGTGTGTATGCCTGCCCGGCCCCCACCACTGAAAGAAAAAAGAAAGAAAGATCATGAGCCAAGGACTGCCTTGTCCGCACCATCTCCCCACGCCCCGCACATCCTTCCCCTGGGTTTCCCTTCTCCCTTTCCTCCTCTGCTCGCTCTTCTCTTTTTATCCTTCTTGGATCCCTGCATCGCTTTGCACCAGGCACCGGCTTTAGCTCAGCACGGTTGCTCCCAGCTGTAGGAACATGCAAGAAAGCTGGCTGGGAGAATTTCTGAACGTGGCAGGAAATAACCTCCCGGAATGTCCTTTCTGATGCACCTTGTTCACTCCCAGCTGGCACCAGCAGTTCTCCCTGTCTCTGGGCCTGAAAGACAGGGATGGGCCCTGGAGTGTGTCCTGCGCTCCGTGCCCCGCCTCCTCTCCTCTCCCTGCGAGGTTCTGTGTCTCCTGCACAGCCGGCACATGGTACCTGCAGCAGCCAAAAGCATGTTAGGGCCAGGGGAGGTGGCCCAAAGGGC
Organism: Cryptotis parvus; assembly: GCA_021461705.1. Classification (NCBI taxonomy): domain Eukaryota; kingdom Metazoa; phylum Chordata; class Mammalia; order Eulipotyphla; family Soricidae; genus Cryptotis; species Cryptotis parvus. The sequence continues at coordinate 37,956 of JAJIBD010008707.1, forward strand.
TGGAGCGCACACTTGCATGGAGGAGTCCCCAGGCTTGATCCCCAGCACCACAGGGAGTGACCCCGGGCAGTGGCAGCTGCCTACGGTCCTGAGCAGGGCCAGAGATGTCCTCTAAATAAAAACAGCCCCCAAACAAACAAAAACATCTTGCAGTTGTGATCCCAGCCAGAGGGATTTCCATGGATTGTTTCCGTGCCTCAGCGCACATGGAGATTGGCACTTCAAGACCATCTCACACCGTTTCACAATCTGCACAACCTCAGTTTCCAGCACTCGAGGCAGAAGTTGTGCTCCATCTGAAGGCATCGCGTGCCCGAGCAGGACGTCCGTGACTCAGAGTCAGCATAAAGGGGATGATTTCATGAAACAAAACGTTTTCTTGCTTTTTTTAGGCCACACCCATTAGTGCTCGGGTCTACTCCAGGCTTGGTGCTTGGGGGACGAGTGGGGGGGCCACTCTCAGGGGTACTCAGGGAAAAGTGGTGCCAGAGCTCCAGCTTGCCAGGCCCCCACAGCAGCCCTTGGCCGGGTCACCACAGCCCTGTCCATTGCTGCTTTTGTCCTCAGTAAGAGGTGCAAATTCATGGGGGTGGGAGGGTGTAGCTCCGGCCATTTTCTCCTCGTATGTATGAAATGAAGGTCTGTTCGCTTTTTCTGCATAAACCCTCTGGCTAACTACCAGCCTGGGGAGCGTGGGAATCCTCTAGTCTCCTCTTTTCTTCTTTGCCTTCTAGGTTAACTTCCGACTTAAGAGAAGCCCCCTCCAGCTGCCCCCACAAGGAGAGCTCCCCACTACCTGCCTGGAGGAGAGGCCCCCAGAAGAAAACGCAGCCCGAGCAGCCAGGAGGAAAACACCTGAGAAGAACTCCACAGTGCCCAGGGCCAGGCTGTAGAAAGGTTTTCTCCCTCTTCTTCAATCAGCCGGGACCCTCTGCTTGTCACCGGGACCTATTTAAAGATAAACATATTCAGAACGTTCTGAATGGTCTCCTGTGTTCCAGGCTGGCCCCTGCCCGCAGAAACATACATGTGGTGACCGGGGTCCTTCTGGAAGTCTGGGTGAGGCCCAGGGCTCCGGGCTAGTCTACTCTGCACCGGAGACTGATCCTGGCTCTGGGCCAGTCTACACTGACCTGAAGGCTGACCCCGCCCATTCCCCAAGCCCCTAAGACTGACCCTGGTGGTTTGGCTTTGCTCATGGCAGAGTGGGGCCCAGAGCCTGCCAGGCGGGTGCTCGGTGAAGACTCACGCCTGAGGGAGGGGGGGAGAGACAGGCACGCTCACTGTGGCTGCTGGAGCCAGCATGGGGCGGTTCCAGGCACCTTCCTGTGACTGGAGAGTTGGCTCCGATGGTAGAGTCTGAGCCTGGCCCGATGGGACTCTGGATCCTCTTCTGGTCCCCCACAGCCCTCACGTCCTCACCTACCCAGCACTGCAGGCAATGAACACCCACAGCCCTCACGCCCTACGTACCCAGCACTGCAGGCAATGGTCCTTGCACAGCCAGGCTGGACTCTGGGTATGGCCCTCTTGTCTCCTAAACACTGCCGGGTGTTATCTCTATTTAACAATCAAAACAAGTAGCTGGGGGATTTACAGGAGTTAAGGCACTTGCCTTGCACATGGCTGATCCCAGCTCAATTCCTGGAACCACATATGGGTCTCCTGAGCATTGACAAACGTGATCCCTGAGCACCACCACGTACAGCTCTAAAATAACAACGATAACAGAAAGGAAAAAGTCAAACTAACAACAACACAAAAATACCCAAACAAGGCTTGGGGGAGGGGGCTCAGTGCCTGGAGACAAGCTATGCATGCAGGAGACCCCCCCACACACACACACATTCCAGCCCCAGTACAGCCAGCAGAGACCACTCCCCACCATGACCCCAGAAACTGAGTAGCCTGTGACTACTGGGTGTGGCCCCAAACCAAAAATCAAACTCAACACTGTTTTCTGGGAACCTAAATAAAACAAGGTGCCCCAGAACTGGCCTTGACTTGTGCCAGCCACACCCAGTACACTCCCCTAAGTTCCCAGAAAGTAGGGCAAAGGCATTCGAGATTTCACAGGGCAGGAGCCATAGCACAGCAGGCAGGACACTTACCTTGCACAAGGCCAACCTGGGTCCCATCCCTGGCATTGCATATGGTCCCCTAAGCTCCACCACCACACACACACCCAGACCCGGAAGTGATCCCTGACCACAGAGCCGGGAAGGAGCCCTGGCCCACTTCCGGGTACAACTGGAAATGACCCTCTGCTCCCCGAACATGAACTTTAGGCTTATGTGCTCTTCCGACACACCCCACACAGCATCCAACACACCCCACACGGCATCCAAACTTCCGTCCTGCTCTAGCCCACTAAGACACATGAGATTCTTTTTGAGATTTATTTTTAATTTAATTTTTTTATTTTAAATTTTAAATTTTTGAGTTTATTTTTAATTTTAAAATTTTTAGCATTGCAAGGCGTTATTGTTTCCTACTTGCAGTGCTGCTATGCGTGTGCCGGGTATGGTATTTCATGCCCGGAGGACCGGGTCCTGCCACCCTGTCCCATGGTGCCCCCTTGCCCCAAGCACCTTCAGATCCCAATTCTACCCAGGTCTAAGGGGGCCCTGCGGGGTCTGTCTAATCCCTTGCCTTATTTCTTTGTACTCTGCAGGTAAGTGTGATCCTCTGTGGTCCTTTGTCTTTTTTCATGTGAGTTTTTTCCTTTTTATTTACTTTTGTTTGGGGTTTTTAGGGTGATGCTCAGGGGTTACTCCTGGCTCTACACTCAGGAATTACTCCTGGCAGTGCTCAGGGGATCAAACCTGGGTCAGCAGCATGCAAGGCAAATGCCCTGCCCGCTGTACTATAGCTCCAGCCCTGGACAGGGGGGAGTGTGGGGGATTAGGGGGGGTTTGAGTCCCGAGCCCAGGAGCCTTAGCATGCACCCCCTCGGGGCCGGCCCCAGCCAGCTACTCTTACCTCCTGCCCTGCAGACCCCACACAGCCTCCGGGGACCTCAGCCGTTGCCCAGCATCAGGTGACTTTGCTTATCTCAACAAGCATCACCAGGACCACTGGGGAGCACGGCTGCCCCTGCGCCCCAGCCCATCGTGGCAGGCAGCCCCACATGGCTGTGAACCGGTGACTTCCTTTTCTCTCCTGCAGTCACTCAGGGGTCACTAGGGGAGCAGAAATCCTAGCAAGAAAGTCCATCTCTTCCCATTCAAAAAAGGTTCATTTCTCTCTTTTTTTTCTTTTTGGGTCACACCCAGCAATGCTCAGGAGGTTCTTCCTTGCTCTGTGCTTAGGAATTAATCCTGGCAATGCTCTGGGGGGCTATATGGGATGCTGGGGATCCAACCTGGGTCAGCGGCATGCAAGGCAATGCCCTCCCCACTGTATTATCACTCTGGCCTCAAGACTCATTTCTCCTTGGGGCGAATCCTTTCTCTACGTTTTGTTTTCTTCCTGCTTTCCTTGATTTCCTCCTTATTGGTATAAGGAAGCTTATGATAAATTGTGGCTTATTCATTCTCTGGAAGGGCCGAGGATCGAGCTCAGGGCTTCACACATACAAGGCAAGTGCTCTCCCATCGAGCCACATTCTGGCCCAAGAAGCAGCTGCTTGGGAAAGTTCTTCTGTTTTGTTTTCTGGAGCCGCACCCCGAGGTGCTCAGGGCTCACTCCTAGCTTTGTGCTCAGGGATCACTCCTGGCATGTGATGTTGGGGATGGAACTGGGGCCAGCCATGTTGTACAAGGCAAAACATTTGCCTTATGACCAGTTCCACCCGGCTTTGCAGGGAGCTGAAGCTGGGGCCCCTTCCCCACCTAGGCCCCTCCACAAAGGCCTGGAGGCCCGCCCAGAACTGCTACTAATGCTGTGGGCCAGAAACCAGGTACTCAGGCACCGGGCAGAGCTTCTGCCTGCACGCCCTGTGCTAGGCTGATGGGGCGCCCTGGAAGGGGGCAGGTTCTGGCTCTTGCCTGCCCCCACAGACAGACCCTCAGAGGCTGGAAAACCTCGCGCAACACAACCACAGTCATCCTCAAGGTCCAGACTCCACAGCTGGATACAGCCCTACCGCCATGGTGCAAAGTGTCCACGCAACATCTCAGAACCTGGTATACTCATCTAACACGTATCCCATCACATCTCATAGAAACCCAAATGTGTGCAGGACACAATGTGTGGTCTGTGGGAACATATTGAAAATTCCTGTACAGTGGGTCAGATGGCACAATGAGTTTTAAGAATCTCCAATGAGGGACCGGAGTGATAGTCCAGTGGCGAGGGCTTTTGCCTTGCACGTGCTGACCCGGGATGGATCCCTGGCATCCCATATGGTCCCCTGAGCACCGCAAGGAGTAATTCCTGAGTGCAGAAGCAGGAGTAATTGCGTGAGCATTGCTGGGTGGGACCCAAAAAAGCAAAATAAATAAATAGTTTGGAGCAACTGAATTATTTAAAAAAAAATTTAAAAACAATGAATCTCCAATGAGTTCTGTCTAAGACCATATTCACCGACTGTGTTTAGAGAATGGCCCCAACGAGCAATATAGATTATTCAGTGCATGCATAGGACAAGCTCAAATAGAGGCTGAGATGAATGTGAACTAGGTGTTGTTCGTAGGTGCAGTGGTGGTGAGTCTGGGGTTGACAGTAGAGAACCACTGTGCTCTGGAAACCCGGAAAGAGAATCCAAGAACAGAATCGGCCAGACTCCCACAACAACTCCCACAACAACCCAGAAAAACAGCCATGACTTTGTCAATACCATTCCCTTACATGGGCTGTAATGATCAACACAATTGATGCCGGCTAAGGGAGCAGGCCAGGGCATGGGGATGGGGGGGGTGGGTGGGAAACGGGGGTCTCTGGTGGTGGGGGGGGACACACTGGTGGTGGGATTGGTGCTGAACGATGAGTCTTTCTAGCAACTGTATTGCAAAAAAGCTTTGTACTTTGTAAATCACGGTGTTTAAATAAATAAAAAAAATTTAAAAAGTGTCTTAGTCCTTTACTATCTCTGATGCCGAGAGGGCTCCAGTCAAGTCAGGGAAGTTTCGCCTCTGAAGCCACCCAAGGGTGACTTTGCCCAGGTCGTTTTTTTTTTCTGGGCCTGGGCCTAGGGTCATGTAACAGTTGATATTTGAAGGTGTCCTCCCTGGCACTTCCCCTTGCCCATTCATTCATTCATTCATTCATTCATTCATCCGCCCGCCCGCCCATCTGTCCGTCCATTCATCCATCCATCCATTCATTCATTCATTCTTCCGCCCACCCACCCTCCTGCCCGTCCGCCATCCGCCCGCCCCGCCCATCCATCCATCCATCCATCCATCCATCCATCCATCCATCCATCCATCCATCCATCCATCCATCCATCCATCCATCCATCCATCCATCCATCCATCCATCCATCCATCCATCCATCCAGGCATGCTCTTGTTCACCTGGGCAGGGGACACTGAGTTCTCAATCCTGGTCAATGCAGAGAACCCACAGAAACGTGTGATATGGCCCGAGGTCCCGGGGCAGCTACAGTCTAGCGGGAAACACAGCTGGCATGCAGAGTCATATGATCGACCCAGCTGGGGGTCCATGGGGAGCTCCTCGCTCATCTTGGGGAGAGCAGAAAGGCTTCTGCAAATGAGTGAAGTCTCAAGTGAGATATTTGGGTCAGACGGAGAGGCACTGACCTCAGGGACAGCAGGGGCAGGGCACAGGCCGGGCAGAGGGTGGCTTCTGGAAAGTGCAAGAAAAGCATTCAGGAATCGGAGAGCTAGGACAGGGGCAAGGTGCTGGACTGGCATGCGGCCAACCCTGGTTCAGTCCCCAGCACTACCCGGTCCGCTGAGAACCATGCTGGGAGCAACCCTGAGCACAGAGCACAGAGATAACCCCAGAGCACGCCGGGTGGGGCCTCAAGCCATCTTTCCCCCAAATGTAGTATGGTAGGAGTGAAGGGAGCCAGGGAGGCAGGGAGGGAAAGATCCAAAGGTCCTTTGAACCACAGCACTGAGTTTGGGCTTTATGCCAGGAGGAACAGGAATCAGAAGCTTCCCCGGCAGGAAGCGGCTTTGGAGGCTCACAGGGCAGGTGCAAGCAGACTGGCAAAGTTCATGAGGGGGCTGTGAAGGTGGGTGGGAAGGAGAAGGAGCTGGCCCTGAGGGCCGATGGGAGAGAGCGGGCAGGGGCACCCAGCCAAGGTCCTCTGACTCCGAGTGCAGCATCTCCCTGGCAGATGCCCTTTCTAGCTCATATCTCTGTATCACTGTCTTCCTGTTCATCATCGATTTGCTCGAGCGGGCACCAGTAACATCTCCATATGTCCTGTCTCATGCTAGTAGAGCCCAAGGGCACCTGCTTGCTCCAGGAACATAAAGAGCCTCAAACCATTCCATCAGGTCATGGGAATGAGGTCTATAATTGTTACTGGCATTTGGAATATCAAATACGACACGAGTAGCTTGCCAGACTAGCTCATAACTAGGATCTTATTTTATTTTAATTTCCTTTTTTATTTTTTGGGGGCATCTGTGATGATCAGGTCTTTTCCCTTGGCTGTATTCAGGGATCACTCCTGGGGGTGCTCAGCCCTATGGGGTGCTGGAGATTGAACTGGAGTGGAATGCATGCATGTGCCTTCACCCTAACATCTTGGGCTAAAAAGGAAATATTCAAGGGCTGTTGGGATAAAACAATGGGAACAGCATTTGCCTTGCATGCAACAGACCATGGTTTGATCCCCAGCATCCTTATATGGTCCCCTGAGCACTGCCAGGAGTAATCCTGAGTGTGGAACCAGGGGCAGCCCTAGAGTATCGCTGGCTACAGCCCCCAAACCAAAGCCAAAAAACGAGAAAATCTCTTAACAGAAGCCAGTGAGGGCAATGATGTGTCCTCAGAGGTCAGTGGGAGCAGCACAGTGAAGCGGAGCTTGGAGCCCCTGCACCCGGATTCTAATGCTAGCGCTGCTCCTTATAGCCTGTGACCTTGAACAAGCTGCTCACTTTCTCTGAGTCATAGTTACTCACCTGGGAAGGAAGATGGAGATAATAACTACCTGACTTGGAGTCTGGCCAGATTACTAATGATACACTCCTACAGAGGAAGGGGGCAGGTGGTTGTGTAGTCCAGTGAGTTTGACTGGAAACCACGAATCAGAGGGCCAAGAGGCTTTCAGAAGAGAGACAGTTTTCTCAGGGACCGACCAAGCCCATTTTTCCCCCTTTAAATAAATCTTATATATTGGTTTGGGATGGGACTCAGTGGTACAATCCAGGCTTTAAATGGATGAAGCTCTGGGTTTGATTCCTGAGAGAAAAAAAATCATTACCTCACCACCACATTCCCGCCACCACCATTACTACCATCATCACCACAGTCTCCACCATCATCACCACCATCACCCAACCATCATCTCTATCACTACCACCACCACCATCATCACCATCACCACCACATCACCACAACCATCACTATCACATTCCCACCAACACTATTACTACCATCACCACCACATCTCCATCACCACCATAACCATCACCACCACATCACCACAACCATCACCATCACTCCCACCAACACTATACACCATCGCCACCACCACCACCATCTCCATCACCACCATCTCCATCACCACCACAGTCACCATCATCACCACCATCATCACCATCACCCCTACCATAATCACCACCAACACTTCATTACTATCAATACTGTCACCACCATCACCAAAATCATCACCACCACCACCATCATCACCACCACACACCACAACCACCATCATCTCCATCATCATCACCATCACCACCACCATCGCACCACCACCACCTCCATCACCACCATCACCATCACCACCACAATCACCACCATCATCACCATCACCACCACTACCATCATCATCACCATCACCCCTACCATCACCATCATCACCACCACCACTATCACTACTTTCACTACCACCACCATCATCACCACCATCACCACTGTCAACATCACCATCATCTCATTTACTAGAAAGTGGTAGTTCCTTATTTTTCCTGGCATTTTTCCCCCAAACTGAAAATTTCCTGACATGGTGATTCTCCAACTTATATGAGTCATGAGGAGAAAGTGCTCTACACAGACAGGCAAATACTGGGTGGTTTTAGACCACCATTGCTTCCCACTGAAGTTTCGGCCTCACTGAGGGTGACACCTGCCTCTATCCAGGATTTTCATGTTTTCTCCAGCACTGGCATCTAAACACATCTTTATTGTTAACTGGAAGATCTCAAGGATTTTTCTGTTTTTTCCCTCTCTTCTTTCTTCTGTCTTCCTGTCATTTCTTCTGTCATTTCTCCTCTTCTATCATTTTATGTCTACTATCTGGTATGCAAGGTTCTAAGCATCTATTTTTAAAAAATTATAGTAGGAGATTTGTAGATGAGCTTTGCCCCTTTGTGGGGAAATCCATGACTACAAGAACCCACCCGCCCCCAGGATGTTTCATGATATGATAAAAGTGTCATTCAGATGAGGGTGAGACTTCAGATCAGTTGATTCTGGGTTAATTAAAAGGGAGATTTATTGGGTGGGCCTGACCTAGGCAGATGAGTCTCTTATAAGCAGAAAGTCTATCTGGCTGGCCCCGGAGGAACAAAAACAAACAGAAGGGGTGTGAACTGCCTATTAAAAGGAGAAATCTTGGGCCAGAGATATATAGCAGTGGGTAGGGCGCTTGCCTTGCAAGCAGCCAGCCTGGGTTTGATCCCCAGCACCCTATATGGTCCCTGGAGCCAGGTGTGATCCCTAAGCACAGAAACAGGAGTAAGGCCTGAGTACAGCTGGATGTGGCCCCAAATCTAAGAAAGTAAATAAATAAAAAGAGCAATGTGGTCAAGGATATAGTTCAGTTTATGAGGCCCTGGGATTCCCTCCCCTACTCCCCCTCAATTGCACATGCAAACACACACACACACACACACAGAGGAATAGCCCCTAGGGCCACGGTTATGAGCCACAGAGTGGACTGACTGTGTCACACTCTGATTAGTCATGCCAAGCCCTGAGCACAGCCCTGAGAGTAGAGCAGAGCCTCCCCCTGAACCTGGTTGGGCCACCTGGGAAACAGAATCTGTGGGAAAATGCATACGCAGCGTTGTTTGAAGTCTCTAAATATGTGCTGGGTTGTTCTGTAGCCATAGAAAACTGGTGTCTGGCAGTGGGAAGTTGACACTTGGTGGTGGGACTGGTGTTGAAATATTATATGCCTCAAACTCAACAATCAAATGCTTCAGTAAATAGCGGTTCTTTAAAATGTTTAAATAAAAAAAACTAGCGTGTAAATGACTTCAATTAGGTTGTTTTGTTTTGGGGCCACACCTGGCAGTGCTCAGGGGTTACTCCTGACTCTACTCAGAGATCACTCCTAACAAGGCTCAGGGGACCATGTGGGGTGGCAGGGATTCAACCAACTGGCAGAGTATAAGCAAGAGCCTTACACCTTGTATGGTCTATCCAACCCAGTAATTAGTTTTGTAATTTGGTACGGGAAAAAATGGGAGACACAAGTAATCATGTGATCAGCTCTGCTCCCAGCTGGCATGTGTGTATGTAGAGATAGATACTCACTCCCAGATGCTCCCAGCTGACGGGAGTGTATGTAGAGATACTCAGCTCACCGCTGCTCCCAGCTGGCGTGCGTGTATGTAGAGATACTCAGCTCACCACTACTCCCAGCTGGCGTGCATGTATGAGATACTCACTCACCGCTGCTCCCAGCTGATGTGAGTAGAGATACTTCCCAGCTAGAGGACTGGTCAGGAGTTACCCAGTGGGGAGTGCAAGGGCATGTTCTCTTCCCATACAGTGTATGTCACTTACATCAGGGCCTTGAGCCCGTGAGAACTGAAACAAATCATTATAGATACCATCATTTGCACCAAGCTGGTTTGGCACAAATTGTTCCTATTATTTGCTCCAAATTGCTTTCTGGCTGGACGGCACAAATACTCAAGAGAAGTTGTAAAGTGTGTGCAAAGGAAGGGGACAGTAGATTTCAAATGGGTGGTTCTTCTCCCTTCCCTGAAGCACAGAATTGGTTAACGGTGTGCTCAGCCCTGACCACTTCCGTCCTTTAGACAGGACGGGCGGAAGTGTATTAAAGAGACAAATGCAGTCTACAGTCAGTTTATTCTACAGCTGGTAGATCCCAATTCAGTGGTGGCAGAATCATTGTGTTCTTTTTTCTATTAAGGCTTTTTTTGGTTTACTTTACAATTTTTTATTTAATTTTATTATTTTCCCCAAATGTTTTACACCATTTTAGACATACGATTGAAAGATGCTCATGTAGAGTTTTTGGATCTACAGTGTTCCAACACCCATCCCTCCACCCAAACCCATCTACCATCACCAATGTCCCCATCTCCCTCCCCCTCCCTTACTTCAACTACTTGGCAGATTCTGTATGTCATTTCTTTCCGTCTTTATATCTCCCGCTGATAAACTTTCCTGCTCTTGGGTGGAATACAGTGCATTAAAAGACATTACTGTTTCACTATTTTAG